>LGTU01000759.1:0-29162 GCA_001314425.1 Phytophthora pluvialis | reverse complement strand
GTCGTAGAAGCAATGGTGCTGCAGGGCGACATCAAGATTGCAAGTATGCTGGAGGTCCTGTCGGTTCGCAAGAGCAGCGGGGGGGGGGCAGTGGAAGCAGAAGAGTTCCCTCACTGTCGACAACCCCGGCTCACACCAGTTTTCGGTTGATGTCCTGACGCGAGATTTTCTTCGCCACCCTCTCTATCCGCGGTACAGCTTCTCCAGCAGTGTGCGTAAAGCGTTCTGTCGCCGTTTCCGCTCCCGACTGTAGTTGAACAACAAGTTGAGTATCCGCTCGAGCTCAGCTGAAGTGAGATTCTGATACAGAGATGGATGCAAGCCGAGAACTACGCTGGAATCGACAATCCAGTGCACACGCGCGCGCAGCGCAATGAAGATCTTTACCCTGTCAGGGTGCTCACCTCGACACTTGAACATGCACTCAGCGATGGTCTCCACGAGCTGAGTCGATATGGACGAGTGACACGAGAACGGGCGCGATTCATGACGTCAGACGACATGAAGATCGACAATCACGAAATTCGGCTCTCAGCCGTTGACAAGGGTTCTGGGGTGAGAAGATGTATGCTAAAGCAGCGATACCCTCCATCGAAGACGGTGTCGGCCAAACGTAACTCTTTCCGTCCACACTTTCCATCTGAACGAGCACAATGCATTCCGGTCCCAGCATCGCTGGGCCCCAGAGTGGAAGAAAGGCGGCTGGCGCCACTCCTTCATCTGGGGATACACTCGGGAGTCATGAGTGGCAGATTGCGCAGCTTGGCGTCTCAGCTGAGCGATAAACAAAGCCAAAACAGCGAGAAGTTGACCGGTGACCGAAGGGATTGGAGGGATGGTTGCCGCTGAGTCGGGAATCAGCACAGGGGGCACCGCTGAGAAGAGAACTGGGGTGGAGATAGCCACAGAAGCTGGAGCAGAACTCGGCTGAGCCTTCGACTTTTTCGCCTTCCTCTTCTTAGCTGACTTCGGTGACGCAGTATTTCTTCGAGCCGCAGGTTTCTTTGCTGCCGGTTTCTTGGCCGCTGTGGTAGGACCGCTTCCACCCGTAAAAGAGCCAGCCGACTTCGAAGAAGCGGGGGTTGCGTTCGAACGTCTCTGTCAAGATCCAGCCCTCCGGCTGACAGTCCTACAGATGGCCGTGCATTTGGTAGTTACCCTAAACCCTAGGCTTCGGCGTGGGCTCCGCAGTCAATGATGCTGCCTCAGGAGTAGTCACCATAATCGCAAAAAATAAAATGAAATAGTTTATACCGTCTTTTAAAACATAACATTAACAATACGATCGCAAATCACGAATGCATACCAAAATCCAGGTAGATGCATGCATCACGTAGATCCAGTAAATTATTATAATTGATATGTTACAAGAGATCAACACGGATAGTACCACGGGTTTGTAAAAAAAACGGTCATTTACAATCAAATTACTTAGCTTTGTATACTATAGTTTACCGAAGTGGCTCACAAAAGGGTTAATGTATCACCAAGGGAAGAGGTCTAGGCGTGCACGTCCATCTGCTTGTAATGCCCCATGCACCGACGGCATGGCCAGATCACTAGCTTCATTGCCGTTCATGAGGCTACGTGACAGGTGTTATGGTTCATCATGACCGGTGTACGTGCGACCGACGCCCCATGACTGATACACATATCCGGCTTGAACGAGTAACCGCTGGTTGGACGTGCCGTTGAAACCGTCGCTCGCTAGGATTGCTTGCAAAGACGTAATGTTGACTACGGATGTGCACGTCGCCCCTCATCGGCTTATATTGTCATTTGGATCATGGTTCCATGAGACCCTGCTCGGAACTGACTGTGGGGGCATTTCCTGAAAGTAGTCCAAGATCTCGGAGCTCTCAAGATGGAGAATACTCATGAAAGGGAAAAGGCGGATTCCAGACATCGCAATGACGCGGCTTTGGGATCACTAACACATCCATAAAGAAGCGGGTTCCGGCTCCCCGACCCAGCCGTACGAGGCGGCTTATGGTCTACGTTTGAGCCAACAAATGTCGGATCAAGCGGCCTTACATTCCATCTCCAGTATTGCCTGTTCTGCAATCACAGGCGATCAGAGAATCACCCGTGTACACAGATCGATTCAGCGAGAGGTGAACCAGAGTCAGTCTGGGAGCCGCTGGTATTACCACCACTCGTAGCAATGTTTTTCAGCAACGACTCCAGCTGGCCAACTATCCCTGGCAGGGCGACTACAACAAGCGGATGACTGGACACATGCATCCAGTACGTCTACACCACTATTCTACTGTGCTAACCTGGGTCAAAATCCGATACCACACGGGGAACATCACGGCCAGTAGTAAGCCGATCTTTTCATTCAGATGCGCTACTATCGTGCAATCAAGGAAACCCCAAACGAGCCCATGGAGCTCTCAAATCCTGATGCTCTCGCTGACGCTTGGCACAAGGTCATACAGACGATGAAAATACCGTCGTAATCACCGAGTGGCTGAAGAATTTACACGATCGGGAGGCTGATGTCCTTCCCTTCAGCTGTGAAAGAGCCGCGGTGGCGATTCACAACAAGTCAGATATCCCAGGATGTCTACGACGTGAGCAAAAATGTCCAATAGGTTACAGCGACTCCTGGCGAGCATCGGAGTCAACCTCCAAGAGGGAGAAAGGGCATGTAATGCCCGAGCTTTTTATGATGATCGCGCTGTTCGAGGAACCGTGGGTAGGTCGCGTTCGGTCTCTCAAGGCTCAAGCTCGCCTAGAACGGTTAGAAAAAACGGGATGCGAGATAAATCTTGTCTAAGTGGATCAATGCTGGATTGAGCAGCGCATGCGCAACACAAAGATCTACACGATGTAGTTGGGGTTGCAAAGAGATGTGAAGTGACGAAGGGCGCGAACACTCCCCAGGGTGGGTCTTAACCACTGCCATGAGTGCCATGACATGTCATCCTCGTCACGTAGTTACGGCACGATTAGCAGTGTTTCGTTAGGAGCAAAATCTGCCATCCAAACAAAGGTCATACATGTACAGTAATTTTAAGGTAGTAAAAAAACGTAGCTTACCCCTGTTAGACCAAATTGAAACATTGCAAGATGATCGGCAAGGATAAACGCGATCAGAGATCGCCAAGCGTGAGAAGCAGTAGGCGCAAGCACGCCAAGGTAGATCCAGCTGACAATTTAGCATTGACAATAGCAGTTGGTTCAACCTACACGCCCCATGTAGAGCTACCTGGTGGCAGCGCTGCCAGAGAAGGAGGTGCAACAGGTGTAACATCTCGACTGATGGCTACCGCCTGTCAATTACAAGCCCAGCCAGCCAGGAGGGACACGATCAAGTAGTGAACGTCTGGATGCAATCGATGAAGTGTTTGACCCCATTTCTGACAGTGAAGCGTGCAACAACGAAGAAGGCTTCGTTTTTCCTGCCCCTGCTGGATGTGCCGATGCTGAAACCCGAATTACTGCGAGTGGAGGGCGACACTTGCGATGCGCTTCGACAGCAATAGCTACGACAACCAAGAGAGTGCCTAGCAGTACTAGGATGGCTGCTGGCTTGGACTCCATCCTTGGTTGCGTAAGGAGAAGATTACAAATGGTAAATTACGGCCGTGGTAGCGTGGCATAGTCGCTTTGGGTGTAAAGGACTTTTGCCATCTATACCGCTCTAGCCCTAAACATTGTTGGCCAACCAGAGATTTTTTTCTGCCATGGCACCCGTGGCAGTTAAGACCCACCCTCAAAGACACAGTTGGTGAGGTGAAAGACGATCTGAAAGTGTTGTTGTCAGGTAATCCACGGTGTGGGCATACCCCGGGCAGCACCGTCAATTTAATTTCAGCATCTACTTCCGTCTTTCTAAATGCCAAACTAAGCTGGCGTCGAAAGTTGCGCTTCTCATCCTCTTTGTCGCACAGTGGGCGGGGAGCAAGCGCGTCCGTGATTGGAGCAAGAGGTTGACACGCTACGATAGTTAGTTGGTGGTAAACCGCATCTACCTCACTAAACTCGCGGCACGCTCTTGGGGAAAACCGTCTTCACGTAGTCGACGACGGTGTGACGATATCTTCCTTGTCCAGGTTCGAGTCCAGCTGCTGCTTATACAAGCTCTCGCTGAAATATCCATCCACAAGTCCATGGCGCCCGCAACGGAGTAGCACACACCATTACTATCCGATCTGACATTATTGCGGACCGCACAATTATGGGACACGCACAATTATGGGACAGCAGATGCTATTGACAGTATGCAGGCCATTTGGTTAATGAAATGTAGAAGCTTCACGACATTTGTCTTCTTACAAGGGACGCGCAGAGCGATCATCACCACCGCTAGTAGTCACATGTCTGTTATTACTCGCAGCAATAGCCACGATTGTCAAGCCAGGTGAGCGCCCGCTAGTGCGACTAAAATTGGTTGTCGTAGCTGTCCAAGCGAAGGGTCGGGCGCGCCGGCGTACCTGCTCCTCCACTCGGCAGCAGGTCTCCGCCGCCATCTCCATCCTGTTCACTACCGATAGGTACGCGCACTGGTGCAGGGTCCAGCTGGAACGTATCTAGCATCTCTTCAATAACCTGCTCCTGGGCTAGCGCCCAACCAGAAATGTCGCTGTGTGTGAATTGATGCCTAGGAACATGGACACCACCCAAGGCCCTTGCTCCACGACCTGCACGTATGCAAAACACCGGGTTCACCTTGGCCTCGCTGGTACTGGTCACCAGCAGGTCGTCCACGTATACGCCTACAAATGTCATGCCAGCCTCCCCGATCTTGACATATATGCAGCTATCCGTGTAGCACTGAGTGAAGCCCTGCTACACGAGAATCGCGTGCAGCATGAGGTTTCACAGTATCTCGGACTGTTTCACCCCGTACAGACCTTTCTTGAACCGCAGCGCGAGATCTTTCTTGTCTTTTACTCCTAGTAGCTTTAGTAGCTCCTCGCTGATCACCATTACCAGTGGAATGTGCAGCAGGATCTCGATATCGGGCTCTTTGTTCGCCTTGACGTACACGCTCGGCACGTCGCCGTGACGTGCTAGCACACTCCAAATTCGAGACACAACCAGGATCACTTTCCCGTATATTATTTCCAGCACAGCCGAGAACGTGTACGTATAGACGACCCCGTAGTCTTGTTGTTGGCCGTCACGCGTCACTAATCGCGCTTTCTATCGCTCGATGGAGCTGTCAGCGTGTGTTTTCAGCTTAAACACCCATTTGCTGAGTAGGAGCTTGGCGTTTCTGGTTTTGTTTTTATCACATTCCAGGTGCCGTTCTGCTCTAGGGCTGCGATCTCTTCACGTATCGCCTGCTTCCACTTCTCGGCTCGAGGGTCCTTCATCGCGTCACGGTAGTTTTGTGGGTCCTTGGGTGTACCAGCGTGTACTCTAGCAACGGGCACCCATGAAACGGGTGCGCACACGCGGCTAGTCCTCGTCCTCGGCCGGGATCACCGCTTCGTTGCCTCCTTCCGACATCGTGGCGTCCTGATCCGCATATGCGTCCTTCTTGTTTGTTTCTTCGTTTTCTTGTTCTTCTTAGCTAAGTTATTCTTCGACGTGGTGCTTGACTTGTTCGCGCACACCTGTGCCTGCGCCACACTAGTGATTGATGGTTTAGCAACCGGCTCCTTCGGCTTCGATGCCTCCTCGGGAACGTCCACGGTGTGTCTCAGCTCCGGTTTCCTCGCGCTCGAGCTGCCCCTGTAGCTGTGCGTTCTGTTTGCTTAATAGCGTCTCCTCGTTCCTGATGGGCTTTGTGGTGACGACGATTCTGTCCTTTGGCAGGTATACCTTGAACCCCTTGGTCCCGTCATTCTTGCCGACTATAATACCAACCTCTGCACGTGGCTTCCACGCCTTCTTCCCCGGGCCTCGGTAGGCTGTGCACGGACTGGCGAACGTCACCACGTCCGCCAAGTTTGGCACGGTGCCCGTCAGCATCTCGAGCGACGGCATGCACTTCGGTTAGTCACGTACGTGCTCACCAAAGTGTCCGCCATTCCATAAAGCTTAGGATTGCCTGTTGGTGTATGACAGCAGTCTTTTGCCGAAGATGACAATCCGATACCAAAAGGCTAAAAAGCGAGAGAAACTCGGAGGAGATTCTTAATCTCAATTTTGTACGTGTCATGCCCAAATGATCGAAGTGCCGTCGCTACCGACAAGCCCTCGTCTTCCAAATTAAAAAAAGAAGCGATTGTACCATTCAGGTCGTTCACGATCAAGACTGACGATGATCCTTCAAAATATGAGGACAACTGATTACTATGGTAGTGCGTGAAGCTAGACGCGTAAAAAATACATGCTTTGTCTGCATCACTCAGCGCTTGGTGCGCTGTCCCCTCCACACAATGAGCAGTAGTGTTGTGTGTCCGCATAGCTCTACGGTCGGAAGGACGCCTAGTAAAACTTGGGGTTTTAAGTACGCTTTCGTTTTCCGGATGCTGCTTCCTCTCTTCTAAAGTACCGGCAGAATTGGCAACGAACAGAACATACACCACCGCTTGTATCTTTCATAGCGATTGCTAGGCCATATTGAAACGCGTGGGCAGGCTGGAACGGTGTCTTGCGCGAGAGGGGTTACTCGAGACGCTCGGTTGGAGCTTGCTCGTAGCTCTGTGCTTTGCTTTCCGATAGTGAAGGGTCTGTTAAATCCGGCACTTCCGAAACTTATAATCCGGCAGATTGCCAGTTATTTTTACAAAGTGTCGGTATTAAGAAGGTCTGGGTTAGTGCTACACAAGTTCCTGTTCGACATGTAGGTTGCGTACTCAACAGCATCGCTCCCAAATACAGCGGAAGTCCGCTTGCAAACAACATGCACCTTGCCATGTTGAGCACCGTCCGGTGCATTCTTTCGGCCTTACCGTTGAACGCCTGATTTTCTGCCTCGCTGATCTGGCGCCTCACGCCGGTAGCCTTATAGAACAGGTCGACTTTCACATACTCCTTCCCGCCGGCGGTGCGGAGCACGTGGATCCTGTAGTTGAACCGTTTCTCGAAGTAAGCGAGAAAGTGTTCGAACTTCTTCGTCGCCTCCAGTTTGTTCTCTGTCAGGAATACGCGCACATAATTCGTTGAGTAGTCGATGGAGTTGATAAAGTACCGGTTGCCACACCGGTCTTTCGAGGTCATCGGTCCCTTGATGTCGCTGCCGATCACGCTGCCAATTTTGTCGATCGGCGCGTTGACAGGTTGTTCTTACTCTGCTTCCCCTGTGCGCAAGTTAAGAGTTTGGGCGGGTCCTGTCCGTCAGCCTGATGCCAGACCCTTTGGTGTCAGTCATGCGCTCCACCGTGTCGTACGCAATGTGACCGAGCCGCTTGTACTATTCTAGCAGTGTGGTCTCGGTCACCGAGGCGTCCAGCTCAGCAGCTGCTTCCTGCACTGCAGCGCTCACTACGTGCACTCAAGTCTCCGTGGTCTTCTCAGCTATGGCGTCGACCATCGAGACGTTGTTGCGTTGGTAAACCTCGAAGATCTTCATTTTGTACACCTCCCTCACGGCATAACTCCTTGTCGCTCCAGGAACACGTCTCTCTCCTAGAGCATGCTGTAGCTGATGATGCTGTTCATTAGGTTGCATGTGTAGTAAACTTCGGATAAGTCAACCGCGACTTCTTTTCCGTCGATAATCGTCCGCAGATGGAGAATTCCCACCTAGCTTACGTGGACCTTACCGCAGTTCGCCGCGCGACACATTGGGTCACAGTCGACGGCATCCTTGAACACCCTCAAGTCCTTCACGAGATGCACACTGGGCCCGTTGTCCACTATCCACGAGTCAGTGGTCGTGTCCTCGCCCATGGTGATCTTCACTGCCAGCGTGATCCTCGTCGACGACTGGGTGGCACCTTGTTCCTTGTCCGGGCAATTAGCCTTCAAATGTCCTAGTTCTCCACACTCGTAGTACTTGCGTGTCTCAGCACCTCGGACACGTGCGACAATCCCGCCCCTGTCCATTCTGCTCGCGTCGTCCGCCACCAGTGAACCGATCTCCCAGACCAAACACTGCGACCGTCTTGACCACCCCACCCCCTATGTTATGCCGGACGTACTGGCCTCGTATTCTATCGCGAGCGAGATGAGCCCAGCAGTCTGTTGGAGATGGTCAGCAAACTGAGAGTTGAGGCGCGTCATCATCGCGCTTTGGACGTAGTGTGGCGCCGACTTGTGTAGACTGGGTGCCTTCCAAAACCATAGCACTCACTGCTCCGAGTTGCCGGAGCGCTCAGCTACATATACCAGAAACTGGTAGTGTTCCGGCCACGTCTTGCTCGGGTCCTTCAGCTTGCACATAAGCTCGATGCCCTTGGCAGACGGGATCGGTGTCATGTACAGCATGAGCATGTTGTTCATCACGTACTCCAGTGTGTTTGACACATCCGTCCACCCAGACAGCATCTTCTCGAAATAGATGAGTGCCGTGCCGTCCAGATTTCCACTTGGCGCGAGGATCTTGAACTGTTCCGGCCAGTCCCCGCCCCTCATCTGCTGGACGGCGCCGATCGCTGCAGGAACCGCAGTCCCCACTACTTGAAATCAGCGCCGAACCAAATAGGTCTCCTTGTCCGAGAACCTTAAAAAAATGTCCTGGTCTCTTGGCTTCGGGATCATCAACCCGAAGTTGATCGTTGGCACGTTTAGCTGCACCGTATGCGGCGGTGGCGGTTGTTGAGGGGGCGGCATACGCGTTAGTACCGCAGTGGGTGTCAGCCCTTCGAGCGAACCCAGTCTCATCCGGCGGTCGCGCATTTTGATGAAGTCCGTGAAGGCGCTTGATCCGTCGTATGAGTTTTCGGAGGAGGGCGTGGGCAGCGCTTCAGTATGGCTCTTCAGTTCCGCTTGAAGCTTCAGCTGATTGGCCATGAATGTGGCCTGCTGGCTCGGGGGCGGGCTTATTTTCGAGGACACACGGATGCTCATCGAGGAACGCTGCAAAAAGTACGATAATCGAGGAATGCCGTTCAAAACGGATGTTCGGCATGGATTCGTCAAGGAGTACACGCGCGACCGAGAAATACTGCATACCGGTGTCGAAACGAATGTAACAAGCCATAAAATGCATGTGAAAGAATTTATTGAGCAAGCGGCATTTGCTTAAACGCTAGCCTCAACCATGTCCTGGCCAGTAAGAGGCTCAGGCTCGAACAAAATCGGTCCAGTCATGTCCGCTCCGTGGATATGCGCATCATGGACTAGCTCGGCAAGCGGGTTGCAGTCGATCTGAAGTCGACGCAAGTCAGAAAACTTGATCAGCCAGTATAGCGATCGTGGCGTCCTCCCCATAAGGTTACCTTGCCCTGCAAGTAGTGCGTCGGTCCATCGATGTTATCCTTGGAAAGCGGGAACTCTTTCATGACAGCCCCATTCACCTCGCTGTATGAAGCTGCTTCGTCGAGCGACTCCGCCAGTTCGAGACCTGCCTGAACTCGGAGCTCTACTTCGATCCATCGTACCCGTTTGCTCCTCCTGACAATCACCCTTGGTTCCCGGAGGCCACGGATTAGTCATCAGCGGTCACTGAAATTGATCGCGGGGAGCCTCGGCAGGCATGACGGCTGCGTCAACCCAGGTTTCACCCGAACAACCAGTGCTTTTGCCGCTCAACCCGGAGTTCCAAGTGCTTACCTCAGCCAAGTTCGATCACGAACACATCACGGCTTCACTCACGGAAGACGTTGACGGAACTGCACCGCCTCCGCCGCGTTGTTCTTCTCAAGCTCCAACCTCGAGAATCTCAGCACCTTTGAGAACACTTTAGACGATGCCAAGTGATGAATTATCCCTTTCGCCATTCCCCAGCTGAGTAGACTTACCCGTTCGCAGTTCATTTGACCCCGCTGAATTCAGTTCGTATATAAATTCATGTAAGTGAGTTCAGTAAGTTTTTCACGATCCACCAAGCCTGTACTCCATCACTTGGTCAACGTGCGGTGCGGTGGTTGCTAGGTTTCCTATTCACCATTGGGAACCCGTACGGGGTCTCACATAGCTGTCGTAGTTCACTTATCTCTTCGGTTGTGTAGGACGACTTAAGGAAGCGGAATATGGACGAGCTGTCAGTGGTCATGTCAATGTCTCCATCTGCCGTGATACTTTCCTGGCTCGCTCGCTGAGCCCATGGGTTGCGTACGGGGTGCGTACTGTTAACCTGGGATGTCGTGATGCGGTGCTCGAGGATTGAGCTCAGCGACCTATTGCTCTAGTAGATAGCTCTTGAGATCTCATACAGGCGCCCCCTCCATCTGCGTGAATCCGCCCTTCCAGTGTTTGCGTCCAGCGTGAATAGACGCAGTAGTTGCTCCGTTTCTTCTGGCGTCAGTTCTGGATAGTGCTGCTTCTCGCTGGGAGTACTCCCTTCGGGTGCGTTCTGGGTAGTGCTGCTTCCCGCTGGGAGTACTTCCTTCAGTGTTCTGTATACCTACTCAAACGTATTGGCAAGGTAGTTGTCCGCACTTACGATATATCCTGCTTGCTGTAGTGGCTTTCCTGCTACTCCTCTGGGAGATAGGCGTACGTCTGTGCGAAAGAGAGCTTCTCGGCCTCTTCCTGGTCGTACGTCGGCCTATCCGTGGTCATCCCTTCCGGTTCCACATCTTCTGCCTTGGCCTCTTCCTCGGATTGAGACCCTTTAACGCTTTCAGCCCGGTTTTCTTTCTCCTCGTTCTCGTCCGCGGTCTCGTCCTCCGCCTCGTTGATGTCCGGCTTACTTTCTGGCTCCCGACGGCGCTTCCCTCGTCCAGTTGTCCATGCCTCCATGTGGGCGTCCTCCGGTGGTGATGGCGTGCTCACATCGATCACCCCCGTTTGGTTGTCCGGGGGCTGGTCCGGTGCCTGCATGCTGCACGTCGGAGCTGAAGATCGCTCCTAAGTGCTCGCAATAGAGACCCCGATACTAAGTCGCAGTACTTTTTTCCTAGATCTTTTCTTTTTTAGTAGCCCATGTCGCTTCGCTGTGGTTCACTCCCAGTCACCACTGTTGTTTCTTGAGCGGTCGCTCGATATACTCGATCGGTCGCTGATTCGGAAGTGAGCTGGAGCCTGCTTAGTTAGAACTCAGCCGGGAGTACCGTACATACTCCAATTATGTCTGAGTATTTGGGTGGGCCACCAAAATTGACATCTACTACACAACAATATCAAGGAGTAGCACGATATAGGTCGTCTACTGCACATCAATCGTTTGTAGGTATTCATCGAGAGTCGGGGGGGGGGGCTTACCCCCCTCCCTCTCTTGCTGATGCAGACCACTACTATGCGTGTAACTACTGTAAAGCCAGGTGTAAGAAGCTCCCGTCAAGTGGCTACGCCAAGTAGGTCAGCCATCTCTAGGACGAGCACCCCGGCTACGTCGACGACTATGAGTCCCACCAGAACAGACAGGCGGGATCGCTCACGGCCCACGGGTTCGTTCATCCCACCGTCACCAACATGTACCAGTGGATTGAGTGGGTCGTCACTCGCAACATCTCCAAGCTGAAGCTTGTCTGCTCGAAGACACTCATGATCTACATGACGTTGGTGGTGGATGGAGTCGAGGCCAAGACTAGCGCCGAGATGTCTGACCCCTTCGGCATCATGTTCGACGTGTCGACGTTCTTCTTGGATATCGACGTGGCTCTGTTCGCGGTGTTTTGGCACGAAGGGAAGCTCAAGCAAACGCTGCTCGTAATCGTACCAATGGAGGAAGGTGACCTGGCGGCCCAATCGCATTGCTCCTTCATGAAGAAAATCATCGCGGGTTTTCACCAATCAGAGTCGAACTTGGTGTATCTGATTGGTGCAATTGTGCTGCAAACCGTGCAACTGTGACACGCCTCCAGCACCACTGGGTGATTGTCCCTCTCACTGGCCACCGCCATTGTGAGTTCGACGCAAAATTTCCAATCGGGGCCGTATGAATCGCCTCTGGCAAACCGCCGTCGAATCGCACAAGCCTATAGAATTTTGTAAAAAATAATGCATTAAGTACGAATGTACCCTAACTCGCAAAACCTAATTTACAAACCCTTTCCAATACCTTTCAATTTTTATCACAAAATCATTTTTCTTTGCATATACCTTTCTAAATACCTTTTTTTCAACAACATCCACCTACCTTACACACTTAATCCTTTCCATCGAACTATACTTTATAATCTCATTTACCACATATCTACATTCACACTTTTTTTCTCCCCACTCATTCTTACCAATTTACTCTTTCATTTTAACATTATTTTTGCTTCATACATATTACCCTCTCATCTAATCATCTACACACATTCTCTATACTTAATTAATATTTCATTACTTCTTACTTTTACTACTCCACAATCCACAAATAAATTTTACAACCTACTTTTCATTTCCCCATTCTTATACCTTTTATATACTACCTTTCCTCAACATTACTCACCAACAATACAAACACATTTACTTATTATTTAACATTATATTCCCACTTCTCATACTTTTATTCCACATACCTACATCAACACATCTTATTTGTTACGCATTTTTACTCCCTACTCATTCTAACTAATATACCATTTCATATAAACACTCCCTCTACTTCATATATATTCTCCTCTCATCTTATCCCCTTTACACATTTTTTTTTACCACTACTTCACTTCTTACATACACTACTACACAACCCACACATTTATTCCCACAAACTACTTATATCACATTGCCACTCTCTCATTCTCATTATTATACCATCTCATAACAATACTATTTACTTATCATATTCTATATCTCTTCCTACCAACTACATGTATATCCATTTCATTTTCTATCATTATAATAATAATGTAGCCAAGAATAGCTGTTGTACAGCATGAGCGATTCCCGTATTGTGAGATTACACCTAGAACTTTGAATAACTCCAATTCTGCAAATTTGGACAAAATTAACAATACACCGTCTTTTATATCAGACCATAAGCTGTACGACCGCTAATCCTTTAGGCGTACTATAAACAAGGTATCTACATGTACTATATCAGGTACCTTTAGCCAATATTTGAAGTTGATATGTTACGAGAGATATGCAAATAGAGTACCGTGCTTTTGTAAAAGGGAGAGTTTTGCGTCCTTTTAGAATCAAATGGCTTGATTATAGTTTACCTAAGTGACTCGCGAAAGGGTTGAGGGAGAGGTGGGGTGCCTGACGTCGAGTAAGCGCAAGGCGATCAGGCGCTTTGAGGTTGCAGCGACACTGGCAAAATAAAGTCCGAAGCGCAAGCAGGGAGACGAGGAGGAGGAGAAGATGGAAGAGGACTTCGCGACGTCGGTGCTGAGAAAAAAAAGGCAGGTGGAGTCCAGCAGGCCTTGTCATCGTACGGCAATATCCTGGAGAAAACGCGGCCTACCAGCAACCGCTACGAGTGACGCTTCTCGCAGGTCAAGCTTGTCCTGACGCTGCTGAGAGCGTCGCTGTTGCCGGTGAACTTCGAAATACTCATATTCCTGCGTGCAAACAGAGGACACTACTGTTCAAGACGTGTACCAGTAAATGAGAGTTTCTTTGCTGCGTCTTCGAATTGGAATGAGACATCTGTAAGAACTGTCAATGCATGGAGTATTTTTTAGGCCGTTTGCAAAAACCGGTACGAAATCGGCCTCTTAAAGGGCGCATAATGCGTCCTTTTGCACAAGTTCAAGTTAGTATATACCGTCCTTTATAACAGACCATAAACTGTACGATCCCTATGCCTTAAGGCATAGTATAATCAATGTATCTATATGTATCAGGTACCTTAGCAAATCATTAAAGGTGTTATATCACAAGAGATATGCAAATAGAGTACCGTGATTTAGTAAAAGGGCGATTTTGCGTCCTTTTATTGAGCCTCTCTGTTATTTTGGATATTTAGCGCAGAAAACCATGTTTTGGTGTGTCTTACACAGAAAATTAGGCTACTCAATGAAGATTTAATAGATTGTACCAGTGTGCCATTTTAATTCCTATTCCGAGAAATGACTGGCGCAGCGTTTGTTTTGCGGAACAAAGCCTGATTGCCGTTGCCACATACGCCATTCGGGCTTTCCATATTGAAGGGATAATGTTCAAGCCTTCAGCGCTCGAAATAAATGAGTTTTTCCTGAGGTATGAAATGGCGTGGCATTGGGCTCATGTATGCATATGATGTTCAGGTGGGTGTGGTGTCGACTGTCCTAGGAGTGTCTGAACGAAGCCTCACTAGATGGTACCATACGTTTATCAAGACTGGCAACGTTGACAAAAAGAACAATAACGAAAAGACCTCAGAGTGGCCCAGCATGTGTGTGTATTTGTTCAGGAGTATGTGAAGCATCACCCGTGCTTTTATTTTGAAGAGTTGTGGTTGGAGCTAGCCCAGCGCTTCGATATGCGTAATAACATTTCAGATGCAACTATATGTGTCAGGCGCTCAAGTTTGATCTAGGCTTTACCCGTAAGGTCATAAAGAAGCGTGCTGTAGAGTGTTTGCCTCGCGAGCAAACGCGAACATGGCATTTCGTGAAGCTCCTCTAGACGTTCTGAAGGTAGCTATGCATTACTACACGAAAAAAAGCGAATTAGTTGGTGTAAATCTGTATGGTCATTGTGGGTACTACTCTAACCAAATACACATTCAATCTCTGTAGACGGAACCTTTGACAACCTTGTGTCTCACGCGCGTTATTCATGATCAAAATTTTCTGTCTAGGTTTGAGTTCGGAGTGTCAAGCTGTTGCCGGGATCGGAAAGGTGGTCGTAAGTTGTATGCGGGGATCTCGAGAGCTTCACGTAGGTCGCGGACGTTGACAAACATGGGTACCGGCACACCGTGTGTCTGAAATGCACCATACGATAAGCCGCATCACAACTCTCCTGCTGATCAGCTTGCTCTTGTTGCATTGCCCTCTCTTGTTGATCGATAAATTGCAGTTGGCGAAATGTTCGGCACTTGCACCGTTGCATCTTCCGGCAGTCGGGCTTGGCTCACAGCAGCATAGCGGCGAGTAGCCGCACCTCCTTCAATTCCGTGCTCGCTCATGTACGCTGCCACACGCGGTAATTGCTCTTGAATGCGATTGTCAGTAGCGCGCCGAAGTGATGTCAGTCGCTGAGCTCTCGGTCGGGCGGAGATACAAGCAGCAAAAGCATGAAGGCGGCGTACCGTTGTTTCCTCAGTCGCGCTATGCGCCAAACGGCAGCAAATATATGTTTCCATCTCGCTCTAATTGGTCGGCACCAACACGTAGTCCTTCTCCGGTGCGTGGTTAGTAGGGTTAACGTACACCGCGGCGGGCTCTTGCCATAAGAGACTTTCCGTCGTGTCGAACACGCGCTTTATGTGAAAAGGATGTTGAAGCCGTCAGCAACCGTGAAAACAAAGTCATGGCCAAATACTTTGTCTCGGCGTGGTGGCATCGGCTCGCCAGATTTCACACTCAGACGGCAGTTAACTGTGGTGGAAGAGCGGTTGTGATTTCCATATTAGTTGCTGAAATTTTAGTGTAGCATCAAACAACATAGTTAGCGGCCTCCTTAAGCGTGATAAGTATAACGATGACTTACATCTTTATACGCGATGTTTGGCACCTTCTTTGAGTTTCAGGGTATGCCCTCTAGCTGCTACACCACCAGCAACGCTGCCAAACACAGCCGTTAGCTCGCAATGCACGGAAACTTATCACAGCCTCAGCAAAATGGCAGAATGCCGCCTCAGATTTTGAGCGCTTACCACCAAAACATCTCCTTAAGCCAGCCTCGTGCTGTGATGTGATGTTCACCCAGCGCGTTGTCGTCCTGCTGCACCACTGCAACCTCACCAAACACAATCGTTGGGTCGTAGCGCATGGCACCCACTCACATCATAAGCAAAAGGGCAGCATACCGTCTCGCTCTTGAGAGCTCACCACCACCACAGTTCTTCAATCCAGCCTCGCCCTATGGTGTGCCCTCCCGCCCCAGTGTGCCCTCCCTCCCCGATGTGTCGACTTCCTGCTGTGCCACCTGCAGCGTCACCAAACACATTCGTTAGCTCGCAATACAGGGGCGTCTGTGCGCTGCTGCACCTGCGTACCTGTCGGATGGATAGATGGAATGGCTCGTTGTGCTTAGCCTGGTTTTCTGGTGTGGCCTACCCCTAGTGATTTTGCTTTTCGGCATGACACGAAATTCTGATCTCTTGATAAGACTATGAAATCCGATTAAGAAGCCCGATTAGAAAGACAAAATTGCAGAAAGACACAATACAATCAAATGATTTAGACTATAGTTTACCAAAATGACTTGTAAAACGGTTATGGCAAGAGAGACGGGAGAATCGTTTGCAAACGGTGCAGGTTGCTGACGAGAGTCACGGAGAACGAGACGAAAGTGATCAAGGGCCTCTAGGAAGACACCAACCCGTGTACAGACTTACCAGCTTTCCTGAAACGAATATGTCCTAACTCAGCACTGAAAATGATACAAAACACGATCCAAGCGCAAGTGGAAGGCGATCTAGTACTACAACTACATCATGACTTCCTGGTATACCCAGACTTTCAGTCCCAAGACCCCCTGATAAGCATGATCCTGCTGAAACCTGAAAACAGAAACCACAACAAGGAGAAAGTGGTCGGGTTACTGCACGACACGAAGCAGGTGGGCTACGACCGCAGCAGTCACACGGTTCGCCTCACCTTCTGGACGCGGGAACTAGCAACCGCCTGGAGCAGGACGTTCAAGTCCCTACCATTCAGAAACAAGGTATTCAAATTGCACAATGAGCACCAAGAAGAGCAAGCGGAAACAAACGTCAGCACAAGCGGAGCTTCAGTATAGGCACGCCAAGTCGGACCGGACGGAGTGAGAAACGAGAAGGCACGAGACCGCCGTCACGTACGTTTACTCAATATCTCGCGATTCATGGATGAGGTGGCAATCGACGCATACATTTAGCAATACTTCAGCGGCACCTGCATAACGTGGCAAGAACCGATGACAAGTAACAGACCACGGCAAACTGACACATGGGAGATTTACTTCAGAACATAAGTGAGCCCGTCATTCCTAGACGGACGCAGATTCTTGGACTGGAACGGAATCAAAATCCTCATCCACCACGCAAGTGCAAAACCTACGTCGCCATGCTTCAAATGTGGCGAAAGTGGGCACACGAGACAGCGGTTCAACGCAGGAGATGACTTCTGGAAAACAAGCGAATACTGTATCAGGGTTTCTGCCGAAGTTATTGCGGCACTCCCAACACAGCAGTCCACCGTGACAAGCGTTGAGGAGCTAGCGCAGTACTGGGTGGACCAAGAGCAGCAACCGCAACAATACCCGACAGCAACGCCAAGAGCAACCACGAGGCCAACAAACTTGACAATGGAGCCAAGACAGCAACGCTCAGGCACCCCTCGGCCTGTACTGACTCTATCGCGCTCAGAGTGGCAAACAGTGGGAGCCAACATGAGAATAGTGATTGGAAGCAAATCATTCACGCCGCCGAACGTCCACCAAGCCATGCCAGGGCCTCGGCCCATACTGCGCAGAAACCTGAGCCTAGAAAATGGACCTGAGAGCATCGCGATAAAATCTCCACCAGTCCAGGAAAAGACAACCACCCCTTAGCAACATGAACATGTAGCAAACCCACGGACTATAGCGGAACAAATTCGGGTCAAGCTCAGTGTACGATCACAGGCGATGAAGAAGCAACTAAACCTGATCGACCAACACATTTAGAAGACAGACAGTACAGCTCTCCTCAAGGTACTGCTACCTTAGCCAAGTTGAACATCGAGCCGTTTGCCGAAACACCGAAAATGGCACAAGAGGTCATCCACGAAAGGGGGTTTGAAGGAATCACCGGGGAATGACAACTGCCAGTACTATGCAGACGCAATGGCTCTGCTGCAAAGGGACGTCGAGCAAGTAGTGGCACCCAATGTGTTGGAAACGCTGGCGGCCAAACTAAAGCGAGATATTGCAGCAGCGTCCAAGCACGTTTTGGAGGAGGAATATCCGTACGATACCAGACTAAAGTTGATCAGCCTTATTAACAAGAAACCAGTGGATCTAACAGAAAGGCAGTTGATGCAGGCATTGCAAGCCTACTTCATTGAAATCAGCAAGTCTTCAAGATGGCTTCATTGACGAACGCCTGAAACATCTGAAACGGTGCGACTCATTGCAAAACTGCTCCACCGGAAAATCTTCCGTATAGCAGCGCGCCCAAGCATGGAGCAGGAGAGCTACGCGATCTATGAGCCAAAAGAAATCAAAAAGATCGACAAAGCGTTTACCACGGTGGTTGAACGAATAATCCGAGGCAACGAATTGGCCAGATGCTGCAACCACTCAAGCAAGAGAGAACCAAGCTAGAAGGAACCGAGGACCTACCCGTGGTGGTCATCTTCAAGTCAAAGCTATGCGTCGCCACACGACGACAGCCACAAACGTTGGCAAAAGAACTGGTGAGCAGTACTGCACTGGAGATCGAGGACGACTACAAACCGCCGACTGAGGAGGACGAGATCTTGAGCCCTGTAACGGATATGGTGGATACCATGCAGCATCACCTGGAAAATCAAACTATGAATGTAGTAGATGCAAAATACCGAAGACCGTCAGAAGCCACGAGAGGGACAGAAACGAAGAGTTGGAAGTATTTTCGACGGAAGGGGTCAACGGAATTCCGCCGAGCACAAGACATGAATTATGTAATTTGCAATGGACGGACGAGGCCACTGTGGCGCAGTGGATCGCAACATATGAGGTTTCGCAAGACACGCTACAAGCATGGCAACTCCAGCTAATAGCGGAGGGATCATAATCAACTTTTACGTCGACAGGGACGAGCCCACCGCAATCGGAGGTCTCAGACTGGACCGAAGAGAAGGAGGAAGCACCGACACCGTCACCACAGATGACGAACGAAGAGCAACCCCCACAGGCGGAACACAGCATAGGCCGCTTCAACGCTGACTCAGCGAAGGCGAGCTCGAATCGATCCAAGGTCCACAGCTTTGGAACAGCACGCATAAAGAATTGAATCAACAGACGACAGCCAGATTCCTGACCATGCCGACACCGCAAACGTAGTGGCGGGAAGCAGTGGAATCACACCGACTGTGGTAACAGGTTTGCTCAGTCGGTTTAAAAGGCCCGGGAAAATCCTAAGTGCGATGTCGGACTTCACGCTGGATCGGTGGGTCCAACAAGCAATATTAGACTGCCTATTGTACTGCCTGATCCAACTGACATCTACAACCGAAAACGGGGATGATCAGCAGTGGGTATCGGCATGCAGCAGCGAATTCTGGCAGTAAGCAGAGACAGACCTCAATTCGCTCAACTTGTATTCGCTCGAACTCTGGACAAAGCTGAAAAAGCTAAGGTTTGCTGAAATGGAAATGCTCAATCTATGCAGGAAAGACCTCGCACAGCGACCCTCACGCTTCATCTTGAAGAGCACAATATATCAAGCGGAGCTAGAGCAACTCAGCCCACAGTACCGGAACGCACCACCAGCAACGATGATTGAACCCCTCAATGTTCTCTCCGCAACGCCGGAAAAGAGATCGGATCTGCAGGCAATTCTCCAGCAACCAGACTCGGCGGGAATATGGACAGAGCTGGAGACACGCTTAGCCTCCAGTTCGCAAATCCAATAATCTCCTGATGATTACACGGGTTCCTCGTCTCCATGATACTAGGTAAATGACAAACGCAGCATCGAGACTTCTGAAGATTACTACAGTGAAATCCACAACCTTTGGAGCTTTATTTGAGACCTCACCTGCAACTGAACACGGGGCGGGATACCAACAAAGCACAACAACGATAACGATGCAGAACTTGCGAGGGTTTGCACAGAAGACGAAAAGAAGGACGCCAGATGTTCTACTTCTATAGGATACTCAACTGCATACCGATTAGGATAAGGAAGACACGCAGGAGCAGTGGTGCCGAGCATGGCAAATGAAAACTCCAGAGCACGCATTTATGGAGTAGCGGGATCAGCAAAAATCTTGTTGATGCTGGATCCGACTTCCCGCTGCACCCCGACACCGACTAACGGAGGGGGCCCTCGATGATCCATGATCGCGCTGAATTGGTCACCCGGTGTACCCGTCGGTAGGGCTGGATCTGGTTCTCTTGGTAACTGCGGAGTAGTCCAAGGGGTAAAGACTTGAACGTCTTGGCGAGACGCGGGGATGGGGTGGAGCAGCGCGGAAATCTTTACTCTGCGTCCTTGTTGTTGATTCAGATCCCAAGTGATGTATTCGAATTTGGATCTGGCGGCCTGGGCTTGGGTCCGGCCGTGTAGTTGCCTTGCGTGGGTTCCTTTCCTCTTCTTCCTTTCCTGTCTTGCCGCTTCCTATAGCGGGATCTTGATAGTTGAGAGCTGAAGGATCTTCCGGCCAAGCTGTGAACTCCGGTCGATCTTGGATCTGCACGGGAGGGTAGATCACTAGGTGGTTCGATCTGGCGAATGTATCAACTACGCTTTACTTGCCAACACCTTGGAGGGCCAATATACGTTCTCGTTTCTTGGTGGTTGCGAAGCACTTACGTACTAAGATGCATATTCAGGTATGATTTATGGTTAAGTCCCTCACCTATGCTGAGCCACTCCTTACCCGACCGCTAGACGGTCGCACGCAGCTGACTCTATCCCTCTCTCTCCTTTCCCCATCCTTGCAGCCGGTATCTCTGCCAACTCTCTGTACTTCTCTCCAATCATCGTCGGATCTGGCACTGGATCGCGGATCTGAGACGAGATCGTGGATCCGAGGTTGGATCGTGGATCCGAAGTTGGATCACCGATCTTGGCGTCCCGATGTAGATCTGGCTCTGTAGTCATTATCGCAGACTAGTGACATCCCTTTTATCGCTCAGTCACATTCGATCCATCATTCTGAAAATCCACTTCTCCACAAATCCGTGGACCTAGCAGCTGTGCCATCCGATTCAGCTGAGTTAACCAAGCTCTTGAACTCGGTGGAGGCACCATACATTTCAGATGAGTCGGTTAAAAAATAGTGATGTGGCAGCGCTATCAGACGATCGTACTCCAAACAGAGCGTGCTGCGCGATGAGTGGTAACGTGACCGAAGCTGCACGGTCTCTCGAATCGATGAGAGAGTTGTAAAACATGGCTGCGCAAGTTTGTCGCGAAGTTACAGCAGATGCAGATCCCGACAGGGGCACTGCCCGGACAGCAATTAACCGAGTTCTCATCGATGAACACGAGATATGCGACGACGCCTTGGATGATGACCCAGAAGAAGATTTACGGATTCGGGTCGTTGCAGCAATGCCATTATGGGAAGAACAAACGACAGAAGCCAGCAATGAGTCGACAGAGACGCCCGCCGAGTTCGAGATCTTGGAAACTCTCTTCCGCCACCAGCCTTCGGTGCACTGTGTGTTATTGACGTATAAGGATATCAATCGATCAAGCAGCGAGCTCGGCGGATATCTCTACGCATTTGACGAAGCTCTATGACCTGCTGAAAGGTCTGCTAAAGGCGGGACGGACTGATCGCAGTCCTTGGTCCTCACCAATCGTGACAGTGCTCAAGAAGAATGGGGTATATATCCGGTTGTGCATTTACTACAAGATGGTAAATGCTATCACAGCGATCATGGAGTACGCGATGCCGCTGGTTGACGACCTACTCACTGTGTTGGAAAGCTACTTGGGTTCTGCTCACTGGATGCAGCTAGCGGATTTTGGGTAGTCATGATGACTCAGCGGGCGAGACGCATTTCAACGTTTGTATGTGCATTGGGAAATTTCGCGTGATTTCGTGTGCCATTTAGCTTAACCCCTCCTTCACCGTGTGCATCCGTTAAAAGTCTGCAGCACATCGCTCGCAGGAGCCTCCAACAAATTTTTATTGGTTTTTTGTATGGTTTCAAGTAAATACGATTCAATCGCAATGTTTATGTAGGTGAATCGCCGTTTTTGATGCAGAACCTCCTGCATGAATATTCTATCGTTTCATTCGTACATGTCGGAGGTGTCGGCGTAAAATGTTTGTTGGTTCACATGATCCTAGCTCGAAATAAAGAATCTCATAAATCCGGGTTTGAAAACAAATATATTTCTAGCCACCCACCTCAAAAGCCGACGTCTGACCCCTGGGGACGGAACGGCGAGATGTCGGCCAACTGGAGCAGCAACGACCACGCCACATCGGCCTCTGGCAGCCACACCACGGTGCTGAGCGGGGAGAACGTGAGCATGAGGTCGGCGTCCAAGGCAAGGATGTGCACACGTCCGGCGTTAGCGGAAAGATCGCCGGTTGCCGCCTGCAGCTGACATTCACTGACGTGGAGCCTGTAACCCAGCATCAACGTGGCGATCGCCGTCGCCACCTGCGGCTGATATTCATTGACATGACGGTCTGCAGCCTAGTTTCAGCGTGGCGAGCGCCGGTCACCGCCTGTGGATGGCATTTATTCAGTCGCCGGTCGCCGCCTGTGAATGGGAAGCAGGCCAACGAGGATTTCAGCGTGCTCGGTGAGCCCCAGCAGCCGGACGGTGCGCAACGATGCACATATGTGTAGTAGGTCGGGCAACAGCGTGAGGAGGAACCGTCACCCGAGGTTGCTGAGCAATCAGTACATTTATACCGACGTCATGGTTGGAATTCACGACTACTGTAGTTCGTAAACCTCCCAAAATGATTTACCTTTTATAACCGGTTGATATCGCTGAAATTGTTATGAGGGGAAGAGGCAGTTCAGTGTGAACCACTGCCCCCTTCCACTTATCATTCCAGAATAGCCCCCCCCAATGTCCAGAAGATCTTGGTTGCGCCGAGCAAGTCATGTCCGTTCAAGTACTTCAAAGAGAAAACCAGATCCTCCGAGTCGAGAAGCAAAGCCTCAAGCGCGAGCTCAGAGCTGCGAACAGGGCAGTCGACATCGCGAACACGACGATCGGTGAGCTTACGTCGAGCATTCAACAAAGGACCAGCAGATAGATGCGATGATTGCGGCTCATCATGCGGAGAAGATGGCATTGCTGAGGATTCTAGAAAAAAAACTGGGGAGCCTGCTTGCGTCTCATCAGCGGCTATGCGACAAAATTGAGACGCAAGAAGACCGTGTGACGAAAGCCCCTGCATACGACGACAAAGTTCATGCGTTTGCTCTCACAATTAACTCAGTCCAAGACCCCACGAGATACGATTCATTGTTGGACAGAAGAAGTATGCGACAAAAACAGCTCGTGGGTCTCAAGGTGTCCTCTACGTCTTCACTGAAACAGGAAACCCGATCGATTTCCGATAGAATTTTCAGCGCGAGGCGAACGCGCGTCTGAAAAATCGCGTCAACGTTTATTTGAGAGCGAATCCGGTGTGTGTGTGTTCTATACGACTGGGTTTTATTATTACGTATCGGGTTGTTATTGTCTAACGTGCATTGTGATTTTGTTAGAGTAGGAAGAGGACAACCAAGGCATCATATTCCGATGCTGCCGCTCGAAGTGGTTTGAAAACACCCGATTCCCCCTTGAAGCGGTTGCGGAAGTTTTGAACGAACTGCTAGACGAAACCAACGCGATCTAGCCGATGCCTACAAAAAAAATCATCTGCAAATCGAAGGGTACTTTAACACTTTGGCAGCAATCGTGCAGCCAAGAAGCAAGGTGATGAAGAGTTGCACCATGAATAGAGACGTTTCGCAAATGACTTCACCTTCACATTATCTCCACAATGCCAAAAGTAGAACATAAAAGAGCCATATTAATGCGAAGTGGGGATTTCACACCACCGAACTGGCTCTTGTGAAGAACCATTTCTTCAGGATTATTGTGTGCACCACATCAACTATAGAATTGGTCAACCATCCATTTGCCAAGATGGCGGAAGGCCGGCATCGCAACTTCACAAACGAGGAGGATCTGGCCCTCCTCAGGCAGGCACTGGGCGATCGCCCCTTTCTGCAGCCGCGCGGCCGTATTCTAGGCAAATGGGACGCCCTCGCTGCCGCACTCGTCGCTGACGACAGCTTTCCGCGAGACAACCTGAGCGGGAAGACTGCCAGCGGTCGGTTTGACAAGCCGGTCAAAGCTCATCGAGAGCAAGCAGCTGAAGCTGCAACGCTCTCTGGCGTTGATGAGGAGGAGAGCGAGAAAATTACGATTCTCGACGAGATAGTTGAATTGCTAGACGATCACGCTGCTCGTGTAGCGGTAGTGAAGGAGACCGAGCAACGCAAGCGAAGAAGCGTCTCAGGCAGCGAGACGTCTGGCCATGGAGACGTTGCGTGCAAGCGCTGAAGAAGGTACCCTGCCAAAGAAACGGAAGGAGACGGAGCTGAAGGAGCTGTTGATCAACATTAAGGGCCAAAAATTGGCTGATAAAAAGACTGCTAGGGTGGCTGACGCGCTGCAACGCTCTCAAGAACGCAGTGAAGACCACTTAAAGGCTGCGCGGGTTCGACAAGAAGCAAATGACCACATGCTCAAGCTTGTCGGTGTTTTAACGGAAAGCATTATGGCAATTATTCAGGCTTCAAAGTCAAGCTAAGTTGGTCATTGACGAGTTTATCGTTGCAGGTAGGACTCTAACCTAGAAGGTACTAAGCCGAAGTACGAACTAATCTGATTGCCTTGATTGTAACAACAATGGCAATTTGACAGTAACATGCTAATTGCAACATACTTGTCAACAGGACTGAGACGAATTCGTAAAGACTTCTTGAAGTCTATAAATGCCCACAGCGTCTTCAACTCCTTAAAATTCCATTCGACAGCCTCACGCACAGAGCTCATCTTCGAGTTGAATAGCTGCTCGCAAGTCGAAAGACCAGCTTTCTTGAAGCCGGAGACAATGAATTTGCGCACGCCGTAAGCAGGGTCTCCGTAAATTGTGTAGCCATCAAACGTCGAGCTGTGCTCTTCTATGTATTCGATAAGCTTGCTTTCGTATAGCAGCGTGATATCGTGACGGCGGCCTTCAATGGGCCCCCAAAAGTGAACGGCCAAGCCATCGGGTGTCACTACAGCCTGATAGTTCAGGTAGTGCACATGCTTATGACCCGAGTAGACCTGCCTCTGCAGATTCTTCTTTGTGCCTGGCCGCGATGACGGGCGGCATACCGCATTTTTGGTGCCGTCAATAAATCCGAACACCGTTTACATCGGTGCGCCTTTGCTGCGGACTACGGCAGCATACCGATTAATGCGCTCGGTGCAGATCCTGCGCTGAAAGTAAATAATATTTTCGTATCTGTCATAGAGGTACAGCACTGTGAAACCGTCAGCATCACATTTAGCTGTGATAGTTTACACAGCAACGTACCCATATGCAAAATAATGCGGCTAAGCTGCGCAGTCGAACGGCCAAACATCTTTATCATGTCGTAGAGTCGCTTGGGGTAGCTCAGCCGATACAATAGAATACAAAGCGCCTCGGAGGAGTGAGCCTTGTCGCGCTGGTCCGTGATCACAAGCTCAGGGAGAGCAAAGCAGCGGCTAAGTGCTTGAACACCACTGACATCGAAGCGAAACAGCAGTTCGCGATCAGCATCAGTCAGCTCTATTAGGCGAAAACGCACGTCAGGTATGAGGGGGCGTTCCGGCTGCACGCCGCTAAGAACCAGAACGCCCTCCACTGCTTGACAAGCGATACCGCTGTCTTCCTCGCGTAGAAGGAGGAGCAGCAGCTCCTCCATTGCTACTTTGCGAATGCTGCTGGCCAGTCAACCGTAGCTACTGAAGATATAATGTGGTGCCGTGTGCGAAATGCCTGCACAGCTTATATTCACACTATCTTCACCACTGATCCTACTGGAGATAAAGTGGAGATAAAATGACTTGCGAAACGTCTCTAATCAAGGATGATGGGGAAGTGCACGGAAAACTCGAAGGAAGCTGAGTCTAACAATTCAAGTAAACGCAAATTACTCGCTTTACTTGCGGTCAGATGCACAGTGGTGAACAAACCATGTACGTTGTCGTATATCATCTCCGTCGGGTATTTACGTTGAATGAGGGGTTAACCTCTCTAATATTTGTGCCTTCTGGCCTACGTTGTATCCTTGCTGGATGAACTACGGACAACAGTCCTGTCGCGATCGTCTCGCATCTTCCATCCCGCGGATGCCGCTTCAAACGTCACCTGCATCATGTCCGCCAACTCGTATTACTAAAACTCTATCTGTACCTGATCAGCTCCGTTGAGTTCTATGTTCGGCTCGGAAATGTCGTGCTTTTGTAGATGGCATCCTGAACTGAAGACGCTTTTCATATTCAGGCGGAACACTTGCACCATATTGCTAATCTTCGTGCCAACTGGCAAAGCACGATTTCATGACATTGCCGCTTTGGTGGGGATAGTGCTGGCACAGGTACACTCTTCAGAAAAGTCAATAAGTATCATTGGAGACGGCTAATACATAATGAAGCAAATGTGAACAAAACATAATCGCCAGATTTTCCCACGGAGCACGCCTTGCAAAACCACTTCGTACTCTTTCCACGTTTGCCATATGTCCCTGCCACACAGGGACAGACTTTACAAGCACGATAGTGCGCTTTCTTCGAGGATCTCCAGGCTCCGCAGTAAGATCCTGCGTCTCTTCCAGAACGCGATCGGTTGCGGTCGGGTGTCGTATGGGCACAGCAACAATATACTGGGTGTCCTGTTCTCAAACACAAGCATTAGATTTGCTTAGATTTCTCGAAATGGTTTGATTTACGTACCACAGGGTTCCTTGTCAAGTCTTCAGGTCGAACGGTAAGAAGCTGTGTATGTAGCTCTGCAAGAAACCCAAAATGCGACATTGGACGCTTGCCGTTGATTGCGCTGGCTTCACGATGCACCACGTATGCGTTCGCAAGAGCCAAGTCAACAAAACCTAAAAGAAAGACTACCACAAGTTGAAAGATCAGTTCAACGATAATAATCTAATAACAAAGAGCGCTTACCTCTTGTAGTAATTTTTGAAGGTAAAGCTCAATTGAACGGAATATCGCTGAAGCCGAAGCTGATCATGAACGTCTACCCCGCCCATACTAGCGTGATAATCCTTGACAAGGTTTGGACAAGGTACATTTTCTGGCTGACCGTAAACGGTTGTACGCACCACAACATAAAAATCGTTAGAGAGCTAAATCGAAGATATGCCCTTTCATGTACCAAGTCACGCACCTGTCGTTTGTTCATGCGTACGCGCACCTGTGGCAAGTAGATGAACGGGCTTTGAATCCATCCAAACACACGATATCATCTCCGGAACAGTCTTGTTGCGAGCGATTATGTACGCCCCTCGAGGGATAATGTCCGGTGGTTTTTTTCGCCCATCCTTCAAGGCATCAGGGAAACTGATTCATCGAGTTTAGATGGTTCCGACTGTGTACACCTTTCGGGGTAGCAGCTCCAATGAAAGTGCCACTGAAGTACAAACCGATCGATAACAACGGTATGCCATTCCTCTCGATCAGGTGGAATAACGTGAGACAAGTTCCGGAGCACTGCTGCAGGGCCAGATTTGTCATCTATGGTCTGGGGGCCACCTAGATGCTGCTTCTTCCCGCAATAAACTTCCGCGCTGGCATCAGATCATCGACTCACAACTGAATTAATAAAAATACTTACCGCAAAACAAAACAAAAACAGAAACAATTGCCGTTGGCAGTAGGATGTCTTCGGACAACAAGTCAGAAACAAATTTGTTCCCCACTTGTGCGGTTTGTCCTTCATGAACACGCGGGTGCCGTTAAACTTCGAATGTGATGGCAGCATGCCCTCATCAAAAGAAAGCACACCACCAGGAACATACCCATCCTTGAACGTCCTTTGGAGCGTGTCAATTAGGGGACGATAAATCACGCCCTATCACAGCCAGATATTGGATCCTTATTGTCACTGAAGTGAAGATGCTGACATATCTGATCAAATCTAAATTGCAAAATGAAAAAAAATGTACACGAGTTAGCAAGTATTACTCCGTAAGTATAGTACTGTTTCGCAGTTTTACGTACCGATTCCGTGCCATCCACTTTCCAAATGTTCCGCAAGGAATCGCACCAACACTGATCATATTCCAATGAGCCGGCAAACGCTGTTTGATGGGACTCAATGCTCGGGCAATGAGGAGACCTAAGAACATGTGAAGTTCGTAGGGTTCGATTGGCTGCACCATTCTCAGCCGCTGCCGAATTTCATGAAGCAATTCAACTGGTGCATTGCGCATACCGCCGTTTCGTTTTCGAATGCGTCGTACACGAGCTACAACAGTCTGCTTCGCGTACTTGTTCGACTCGTCACAAATACCTTGCCATAAATTCTGCGGCAAGAAAAACCAAAACAACTTGAGCGGAGAATCTGCGATGTCTACTACCGCTTGAGTCGGGCCAAATCGCTTGTAAAATCGGTTTCCAAACTCCGGCTGCTTATCATTCGATGGATCCACTACGCACATGGATAAACCCAGTCATTAGTAACATGGGATCAACAACGATTTTAGTTGGTGTTCATCTTACCTTCTTCCCATCCATCGCTCTCCCATTGCTTGATTTCATCACGGTTTTTTTTTTGCCAGTTTCAGAAGTGCGTCATTGTCGCTAATATCGATGCCGTACTCACTAAGATACGTGTCATGATCGTAAAGCTCCATCATGTCACGGACCACATCACCTGCTATGATAGGAGGTTCATCAAGTCCGTCGTCTGAATCGTTTCCGCCAGTTTCCTCGTCTGAATTAATGCATTCATAGGAACTGACCTCGTTTACCACGCATATGTTGACATCGGCATTTGAGATCAGATGATGTTCATCCAATTCCGTTGCAGCCCTAACGGCCTCTTCAGCACGTTGCATATCCCTTAGATGGTCACTACGTTCATCTGAGTCGTCGTTTTCGTCATTGCAATCGGAGCTTCCAGAGTCATCATCGCTGGCATCGCCAATTACGTCAGGAACACCACGCATAATACCGTTGAGCTCCAATTGGGTTCTACATCGTCTGTGAGGGGGGTCAGTAACAGTAGCTGAGCTTGAGCTGCGTTTCCTAGAAACTGAATTCGTGGCTGACGTTCTCATGACAGACACGATTCCATCCCGCCGTGACACAGACCTATATAATGACGGGTCCGGACAGGGTTTCTTCTTTGTCGTCACGATTCCACGAACAGGTTGATGGAAGGTATGGATCTTGGACACCGTGAAGCTGGACGAAGAGGAGGGAGTGAGCACTC
>LGTU01000758.1:0-17991 GCA_001314425.1 Phytophthora pluvialis | reverse complement strand
CTTCCCCAAACAGGGTTTGCATCTCGACTAAACATGACGCTTAAGCTAGTGCGAGATGTGTGGTCGTCTCGGGCCGCTTCCACCGCACTACAACAACCTGAAGCGCGTGTTGGAGTTCGGGGGGGGATACAACCGCTTCCGTGCAGGGGGAATGGGCAGAGCAACGTTTGTGTTGATGTCTTTGGGGCAGATGTGCCTGCCAATGGAAATTGCCTTTACCATGCTGTATGGTCGGCGGCAGAGTTCGCAGGTGTTCGTCGACCGTTTGGGATGGCATCTTCGGAGCACGTATTTGAGTTAAGAGTTATAGTTGGGGTTGAGGTGGTGCGCTTTCTACAAGGGAGAAAGCTGTATGATGCGTTTGGGCACGATTCTCTGCATGTAGGAGACTTGGTGGCTCGCCCAAACCAGTATTTGGAGTATTCGGGGGTGATCCCAATTATGGCGATGGCGAGCATGCTAAAGCGACGAGTTGTGACATTGTCCTCGGATGGAATTTATGTGGTTACTCCTGCAGATTTAACTTCTTTGGTTGACGGCCCTGTCGTCGAAGAACCTGTTGTCATTTATCACTGCGCGGCGGGTCGTGTTGGCGAAGACGCTCCCCTCGGTGCTCGCAATCACTATGCCGCGGTGTGCTTTGCCGACGATGATGCGAGGCGCAGCTTTGCCGACTCTCTTCGGAGAAAAAGCGCGGCAATAGCCGATCAGAATGAAGGCGCGGATATAATCGTCGATAAGGCTCTGAAACGGTTGCGCGAAACCCCTGTGAGTTCACAGAAGACAACAGTGAAGCGCGCCAAAAATAAGCGAGTTGACAATGAATCCCTGAACACGAATGAACGGTTAGGGAATGAAGCCTTGAACACGCTAGTAGCAGAGGCGATGTCAGTTAAACAGTTGCCAGAGAAGAGGATGGATTTACTTCGACGGAATTTCACGAAGCATCCACGGCTCGTGCTACTCTATTTTCACTGCTGCTCCACCGATTTGGATGCGTGCGTTTTTGCTGATGAGAAGGTTGGGTCTTCAGGTAGCATGGCAACAGAAGCAAGATTATTGAATGCTCTCGATGAACCACTTGACGCAAAAGTGGCCAAGTCCTGCATCAGTCGTGTTAGTTGCAGTTCGGCAAGTTCTGGAGACCTTTGGGCTTGCGCGTCGTGCTGTGAATTTCTAAATACTGTTGAGGATTTTGTGGAGTTCGTCGCTTTTGATAAACTGCACAGTGGCTTCGAGTTGACTACATCCGAGGCGCATGATGTTAGCTCGATACCAGGTTGGGCTGTGGAGCAAAACCTTCAAGTATTGTGCACGGGGGGGGGAAATATTATCATTTGAATCCCGAGCTAGTTCAGGATTTGGCTGCGATTCCGCTGTGCAAGAAGTGTGCAAGGGATCCGCGCAAATCGGAGTTTAGCATCGCCTCGGGGCACGACTACGGGCGGTCTGGAGAACTGCCAGAATTAGGAGACATTGCGAGCAAATGCATTGCTCCAGTGAGATCGTTCAAGCTGGAGATAGCTGTTTCTGGAAAACATAGCATTGGTCATTCAATTTGTTTCCCATCTGACGGCCCTGCGGAATGCTCAAAGGTGTTGCCGTGCACCTCGGAGTAGTGCATACCAAGAGTGACGTTTGTGGGTCCGCGTGGGAGTGGGAAGCTAAGAGGAAAAAGTTCGAGCAAATTTTTTAGCTGCCCGTCGATAGCATGTATGCTTGGATGCGGATCCTTCCGCGTACTTTGTGGATAATTACATTCGTGTTGATGAATCGGGCGGAACGAGAAACGCCTTAGCTATTTTAGAAAAAAAATCTATGCTGGGGTCGAGTTTAGTGAGAGTGTAACAGCTCGATCAATCGACGATGACGTAGTGGCCGAGCGGTTTGGCGAAGAATACGTGGATGATGGCACCGGCGTGTCGATTATCTCAAAATCGACAGTTTTGAAGGATGCTGATGGTTTGAATCTATCGGTAAAGAATGCCGCCGTTGAAGCGATGATATTGATGCTTGATAAGAAGACTGAGGATATCGGTAAGCCCCCTCTCGTTACTGTCCATCGAGGTGAAGAACCTATAACGGAGTGGTCTCAAAACGGCGATATGATAGCCGCAGCGTTTCCGTGTCTCTTTATGAGAGGGGGTGTCTGCCCAGCGGGACCTGGCCTACAAACTTCATAAAACACTTGATGCGTTACTATGATGGAAGGTTTGAAAAAAGCACAGCCCTTGTCGCGATGCTGTTTAATCAACTCCAGCGCCACACAGCAGTAAGAAGGGCGGCTCAAATTGGCTCGAGTCGGGCTGCTATACTTGTACGTCTCGGAAAGTTAGCAAACTCGCAGGATTTTTATGATTTGCTTGTGGACGCGAAGAAAAAAACCGAATCACCGCAAGCAAAACGAGTGAATGGATATCTGCTACGAATATTGTCGTTAGTTGGAGGTTGTGTCCCGTTTCTCCGTTCGAGCGTGCAACTACTCGCCCTAAGATCGGTACTTTGAGAGCACGGTATGGAATCCCACAGCATTGGGTCACGGTAGCACCGCCGGAACACCACAACCTTGAGTTACATCGCATTGCAGCCCTTCGACAAATGAACGCCTGGAACCAACCTGGTGTTATTTTTCAGCGGAAACAGTGCTGTCAAGATAATTTGCCAGCTTCGGTGCGTTGTGGTAATCGTGGTAGGCTTGCCGTCTCCAACACTTATCCTGCCTTAGCCGCGCGCGTGTTTGACAGGTGCACAAAACAGATTTTGAGTGACATCGTGATATGCACAGCAGCTAGTGACACGCGAATTTCGCGGGATTACACTCAAAGAGAAGCAGGTGCGTATGGGGTCATAGCAGCGTTTGCCGCTGTTGTGGAGCCTCAAGTTGATGGAAGGCTTGACATATACATGACACTGTATGGTTCGAAGTTTAACCCAGTGCTGCTATCAAGAATAGAGCTCTTCTGTGCTCTGTAAACGTGCTGCTCGGTGGTTAGAGTCGATATGTTGTACCAAATTGGACGCTACCGTGCATGCGTGGCGCGACGATTGCGTTGCTGAAGACAGAGCAATGCCAAAGTCATTCGAAATTGCGTTACCAGACCCTGAGGCTGACTTTGCAGCTTTTCTCAAGGCTGCGCAGATGCGAGCTGCAACTACAAACTTTTATTCTCACACAAATACTTGTTTCAAAGGCAACAGAGGGAAATATATGTGCCGACTAGCCAGACCGGCCGGTCGGCATGAAGGGCCAACGTGCCCGTTGCAAATAATACGAGAGCGCAAAGGAGATACGCGCGCCGGCATTACCCCGATTGTAATTGGTCACAAATTGAAGCCCCATGTGATTCGTGCTATCGATACCAGCTATTCGTACGCTGCAGGTGAAGCCTTTCGTGCGCACGGAGAAGGGCCATTGCTGTGGGAGCTTAGGAGACCGGAAGCAGATATTAAAGTCGTAGAAACTAATCTCGTTCTTGCAGCGCTCACAGCCTCGCATACAAATTATTCATTTATCAACGGCGAAGATTCTGGTGATATGATCGAGGAATACCAGCAAGCATACACGAAGGATGATGCAGCTTTTCAGCCTGCGTCACGAAAATGATTTCACCATCGATTTTAAAAGTTCGGACACCGGCGCCTGAGTTAGACTTGACATTGTCTTCCTCACTACCTTTGTCCACAATGCTAGCCAGATTGTCTTCGACGTCGAGGGGGGTCATTATCAACCTCAGAGTCGTTCAATTCACTGGAAGCAACCGCGGTGTTATCTTTGTCCCGTAGGAATCTCACGTACTCTACAAGCGCGAACGGAAATACATACCAGAAAGTGTCACTTGATACAAACGATCGATGTCCAGTTATAGCGTAAACCATCAACGCGCGAGACCATTCATGCGCCCCCCGAGAAACTATTGACCGTCCGAGTGGCTAGATATTTTCCGATTCGTACGCCGGATTGAGAATCATCTGCCCGGCTAGGATATTTCAATTATGGTCCACAGCACTCAGCAACGCTGAGGCAGCACCTTTTTGAATTGCCAAGGTTGGCGTCACCCAAACCTTCGCGTCGAAAAGTCGAGTCTCACGCCAGCCCAGTGAACAAGTGCTTGGTCAGCGCAAAGGGACCGACGGCGTCTTCATCGAGGCACAGCTTCTCGGCTCTGCGAAGCCAGGCAGTCGACGTGATTTCTCCGCCCAGCAACTACGGCAATACAAAAGAGTCTGCTGATTCGGCAGCAGGAACCAAGCCTGCAGCTACGAAACGAGAGCGTCTTGCTTCCCGCATCAGGAGCCAACAGCGCGAGAGGGCCCACCGGATGCAGGCCGCTCTTACTGCTGACAAAGCTCACCGCCGTCGTTTTCATGAAGTGCCAGGAAAGTTTGAGGCAGACCGGCTGATGCGTATTCGCGCCGATGTTAGCTTTGAAATGATGTGTGAAGCGTTAGCCAAGCGCGACGAGGCAGCAGGTATAAAGCACGAGGCTTTGCCAAGAGATCTCTTCAAGTAAGAGTCGTACGTGTATATTGAGATCACTTTACAATCCACCCGGGAGACAGCAGAAGGATTTGGAGGAGAGCAGAGCGACAAGACAACATCAAGCAATGAGCGGTGAGGAAGGCCCCCCGAGGGCGGCCCGGCCCCCGCGTCCCTCTGACCCCCAGACCCCCAGGGCACAGGCGGAGACCACGACCCCCCCCCCCTGAAAAGCAGCGTCAGCAGAAGCGGACACAGCTCCCATCGCCAGATGAAACCAAGACAGAAGACGAGCCGCCACAGGCGGAAGATGAACAGCAATGTACTGAGAAGGTGTGGGCGGTAGTGGGAACGGCGCAGCTCCGCAGGACGCTGACGCACGCAGAGGAAGAGGCCCGCACCCAAGGCGCAGAGCTGAAAAGGCTGTACACCATCTCCACTGCCCAATACGCGTTACACGCTGATACAGCGCTGCGCGCGATGACGGCGGAGGAACGCGATGCAATGGAAGCATACGTTACTAGGCGGCTAGAGCTACCGGCTCCACCGACCTTCTTGACCGGCACCGCAACTGGGCTTAAACGCGCAGCGCTGCTGGCATTCCACCAGGCGCACATTGAAGCTGCCCTAATAGCAGACGTGCCAGCCAAGGCCAGACTCGGTCAAAACATCCCACGTTAGTGCTTACTGAGGGAACTGGTTGCCGGAAACGCCACCGATGCACCTGGCAAGCTCCGGATGTGAAGATTCATCAAGGAGGCGCAGCGTATTGCGTACGATGGGGACCACACAATCATCATCGTCTTCATGTCGAAGAGGATGGCAGACGACTGGAATGGCAGCAACCTGCGGATACGCGGATGCAATTTGACTCTCCACGATATCGGACGACAACAAGCCGGAATTTCCTCCCCTCCATTGGTAGCACGCCAACCGCACTACATGTATTGGGCACTGAAAGACTCAATGCTCTCCAAGTGATGAAGATGTTCGGCGACATTACGAGCTCAACGGTGGCTGACGTTCGCCACCCTGGTCTTGCAGGGTTTCAACGCCCGGACAATGACTACTGGGTCGTTCTCTTTACCACACGAACCTGCCCGTCAACCCTACACGGCGTCACATATCTCCTCTTTGGAGGGAGGATGGTGATGCTACATCACTTTCAGCAGTGGCAGACACCCCCGTGACGAAGATGCTACCATCCCGGCCTCATGCGATCACGATGCACGGTCACTGACGCCCAGTTGGAGCTGGCGAGAGCCCCCCGACAACGCGAATAAGTAGGCCAATACGGTACTGCTCCAACTGCACCACTGCCGGATTGCCATGATCTGACGGCACTGGAGGCGTGCCTCAGTGAAATGTCAGATGAAACGAGGGAGCGACCGGCGGACACGGAGGAACCTCTCCTCCAGGTTATTCGCCTGGTGCACATCCCGCAGCTGCCAGACCCGCCTGTGGCTGCAGGAGCAGAACGGCAGCAACAGGTGGAGGGCATGACAGTTGTGCGGCACAGGCGCTCAACAACTCGCAGAAACCGCCCCAAGAGACGGACCGAACAGGGGGCAACTGCAAATGCCTCACGACCGGGTCAGGGGACCCTGGGGCAATCCATTGGAGATGCGGTACAGGAGAGCGAAAACCGACAGGGCGGGACCCAACCGCGAACGAGGCCGAAGTCAGCTGCTGCTGTCCCAATCACAGCGGTGTCAGCGGCGGCGAGGAGGTACAACCAGACACTCGCCATCGACGAGGAGCTTGCGGCGGATTCAGAGGAGGAACTGACTGCAGGATCTGAAGCTATTCCACCATCGTGCCAGAGCCGGGGTGACGAAGCGGATGCCCGCACGGTAGAGCTAGCCAGCAGCGCAGAGGTACGCGACGCCGCTACAGTCGGGGCGGATGGCCAGGACTCGAGTATCCAGGGGGATGTCGACATGGAGCGAGCTGATGAGAGCGGACGACCTGACCCACCATCTCCTTCAGTTCCAGCGGACGTGGCAGGCTTCAGTGCGGACAAAGACTCAATAGCGGGAAGTGACCTATGGGATGCCATGCACGGCTCTGAATCGGAGACGCAGCCATCCCAAGACCCGTATTGGCATGCTGTCTCTATGACGGATACGGAGCAGGAGGTTTCGATGTACCTAGTGCCAGATTCGCACCCGCACACAGAGAGCGACGACAGTAGTGACGATGTGGTTTACGAGAAGACCATTCCGCCCGCGCAGGGCTCGAGCCTGACGTACCAGGAGTGGATAGGCAGCATCCATGGACAGCCAGTCTCGGTGCCGGCCAATGGTCAATGTCTCCTTCTAGCATTACATGCTTCACGTGAGAACATACAAACCAAAACACTCAAGCTCTCCGCGGCCACGACCACGGCGATCAACGTCGTCAAGCGCCGCATCATCAACATAGTGCTTGCGAACCTACGCTACGATGTCAAGCTAAAGTGCATCAAACCGAAGCAGGAGCTACGTCGACTATATCCAGATATGCCGTCGCCGGCGACGGAGGAGGCGGCAGCGGCTGTATTATATGCACACTACGCAAAAGTGCGCAACATCTCGGTGGCAACGAGCGCGGACATGCTGTGCTAAGTGGCTAGACCAGTGCAAGCAAGCCAGCACAGCGGACGCATATGAGACCGCCCAAGATAGAACGCGGTGGGAAGAGCTGGCCGCGCTGGTAGACGCTTCCCTGCTGCGCCAACGCCCGGTGAACATACCTCTAGAGCACTGGTTTGTGCTGCACGTCCTACCGTTCACTATCTAAGCATAGCAGGACACAACGATGGGTCGAGCTCCCACCAGTGCTATGGACATATGGTACTCGGAATTTCTACATATCCAACGGCTGTGCACGAATATCGCTGACAATCGCGACTGGAGTAAGGCGGTAACGCTCCCGCTGGGTATCGCTCACACAGAATACCCGCCCAGGCCGGCACAATGGGGGACTCTGTGGAGGGTCGCAAATAAGGGCTCTCAGCCCGACCGACCTCGATGTAGCCATGAGCAAGCCACATTAGAGGATTTTTTCCTGTGCAGACACAGAATGCACGGGAAAATGCGCTCGAACGTGAATCCCATCGTCGAAGGAGGGACGACCTCCGCCACAGCCGGACACGACTGACGGAGAAGGATCCAGCCACCAGTCGGCGGATAACACAACTACAACCACTGCATCGTGATGATAAAACCATCGGGCTCCTCACACAGAACGTGAGAGGTTTCGGGGGGAAGGATGAGGACAAGGAAACGTGGCTAACGTCGTTCAAAAGACAACATGAGCACGGACACCATGACGTGGTGTTTCTACAGGAGACACATGTCCCGGCGCACCTGCAACACCTCGTAACCGGGGAACACGCCCAACAATGGGGGTACCGAGTGGCTGGCGACTGCCCACGGCTATCATACTGGTCGGGAGGGACAGGTAACGCTGCAAGAGAGGCCATATTGCTTCATCCTAAAAGTTCTCTTACTGAAGTGAGCCCGATCCTGGAGGAGGAGTGGACACCGCACTTCATGGCACTGCAGGCAAAAGTGGGAGGTTTGACAGTCTACCTGGTTAACGTATACGCGTCCTCTGAGGTGAGATTGCGCTAACAGTACTATACTAAACTGGCGGACATTTCCATTCCGGAGCAGGTCGCCATATTCGTGGAAGGCGACTTCAACTGCACGTAGCACGGAATCTCGGATAGGCCCTACGCGCCGACAGCGAACCAACACTATTCGAAGGGACTGGCAACGCTCATCGACAAGTGGGGTCTTCGCGACAGTCTTGAGCATTCACCACCGCGGGAAGATGATTAACGCGGACGGGCACGCTTTCATGGGGACCAATACACTCACACGTACACGGTCGGAGACAAGGGCCTCGCAACAAGCCGACTGGATTGTTGGTATGTGAACGATGCCGCGCGGCCATGGATGGCCGCCACGGCAGTTGATCGCGAAGGCACGGCATCCGACCACAAGGGCGTACTGCTGGAGATTACATCTCCATCGGATCCAGTCAGAATCAAAAAGCCCCCAAAGGTGTTCCTGGTGGTACACTGTGCCAAGGAGAAGGCACACGACTATGTGCGGACGGAGCTGACTGCACTGACCCACCAACTTGAGGCGATGAACATGACAGCGGCGGAACTGGCTTCGCTCTAGGACGAAATGAAGCACAACATTGCGTGCGGGCTGCTTCGTGTGAAGCGAGCAGTCAAAATAAGTCGTAACAACACTTATCGAAAAAAGATTAAACGACTCTACTGGAGACTGGACAAAGCTACCGAGGCAGCCTACGCAGAGACTGCCGGGGGCTAGCAGCGGCTCGAGAACGGAGAGTCAGCCCGCGAACGGGTGCAGCTGCTCACTAAACGAATAGCGGAAAAGAAGCGGGACAGAGTGAGAATGAAGTCGCGCCGACTCTACCAATCACACGCATGGCGAGAAGGACAGACCACGAAACAGTTCTTCCAGCGGGTTTCCAACAAATTCAGCGACAATGTGATCCCCACCTTGCGCACAGCGGCTGGAGGGAGAGCCCAAACTGCCGCGGACAAAGCTGGCACCATGGCAACCGCATGGACGCCTGTGATGCAAAGTGCCGCCGCCTCGACACAGAGCGTAACAGACATAGCCTCCTGGATGGCCCCTGGAGGGACCAAGGACGTGGCCTTCCTGGGGTATGCTGCGATCGTCACAGAAGTGGCAGTGGCAGAGGCTATCTCGGCGTGCAAGCTAGGAAAAGCCTGCAACCCCGACCGGCTCGACAATGACTGGTATCGAGAATTTGCAGATCTGCTCGTGCCACTGCTCATGAAACTGTTCGCAGCGTGGTACTCGGCGCAGGTCTTCCCAGCCTCCTTCTTGGAAGCAGACATTTTCTGCCTCAAGAAGAGCGGGGACGGCAGTGATCCAATGAACTATCGTCCACTGGCCCTACTCAACTCTGACTACAAGATTCTGATGCGACTGATCACGACCCAAATCCGGAAGACACTGGAGCGCAGCATCAGCGTCTTCCAGAATGGATTCGTCCCAGGTCGGAGTATACACACGACCATCGACATCCTCGCTGCTGCGTAAGCCACTGCGAACAGATCGGATCAGGAGAGGGATGCACTTGTCTTATTGCTTGATTTTGCCAAAGCCTACGACTCGCTTGACCGCGGACATCTCTATGCGATACTAAGGAGGCATGGCTATCCTGAACACTTCGTGAAAGTGATAGAAGCGCTCCACACGGGAACGAATGTGAGATTCCTAGTTAATGGGACCCGGTCCGCCAGACTTCACGTTAACAGGGGAACCAGTCAGGGGTGCCCATTGGCCTCTATTCTCTTCATCCTGGTCCTGGAACCGCTTTATCAGCGCCTAGCGAACAGAGCGGTACACTCGGGCATCTCGCTGGACACACGCGAGGCAGCGCTGCAATTGAGAGTGGCGGGATATGCGGACGACACCGCAATCTATCAGCGTAGCCCAGCCGAACTAGATCGGGTCCTCCGGACAGTTGATGCTTTTGGAGAAGCATCAGGGCTGCAGCTCAACCTCTCCAAGACGATTCCTCAACGTGGACGAAGATTTTCGGTACCTAGGCATATCGGCTGGAAGTCATACACGGCCTGACGTAGCATGGACAAAAGCCGAGACCCAGCTTCGTACACACATCAGGATGGTGTGTCTGAAAACATTAACGGTGGACCAAAGAGCAATGGTCGCGGCAGCAGTCATCGTTTCAAAGCTAATGTACGTCAGCAGGCACTCCTGGCCCACCACAGCCATTATCCAGAGGCTCGACAAGTGTATCCGGAACTATGTATGGCATGGTAGCTTTCAGGACAACATGGAGCGCACTCAAGCTTGGATAGCGGCATCAATTACCCAATTATCACGAAAGGAGGGTGGCATGGCCCTACCCGACCTCCGAGCTGAGCTACTAGCCATGGCGGCGATAGCAGTCACCAACTGGGCGGCTCACGGCACGAAAGTGGGGCATCTCGTAGGCGATATCATCCATCAGCGACATCATCGTGAGTTAGCTCCACCATTAAATGTGACGCCACAACAATGTACCAGGCATATTCAAGGATTTACTGCGAGACAAAATATGTGGCGAGCAGGTACACGCCTGATACAGACGACAGGCTGCGAGGGCCAGACACCAGATATGCAGGAAGCGGTATTGGCACTCCTTGAGGTCATCGACGGGGTGATGGATTACGTCTTGGAGTGGACAGGAGACTGCTGTAACGTGGAACTGAGTGGACTCAAAGGGGAGACCACCTGCAGACACCGGCTTAAGCTACAGAAATTGCAAGGGTCACTTTGCCCGGAATGGCTCCCTTACGCGGAGATACGACATGCTCTCCCTAGGAAAGCACCCAAACGACTTGGTGACGAGCACATTCGCAATGCTGTTGCAGCTCGCGGTCGTTATACGTGACGTGCTCACATGTGACTGGCACAGTGACGGCAAGCTCAGGCTCAGGAAACGCAGTTGGGTATCAGGCGAGGATGCTCGCAGCTTGCTGCTGGCACTCCTTTCACACTACCCAGAACTGATCTATCCTGCCAGAAGCCAAGAACTACGACTAAAAGCGGCCTCGCTCGATCACCCCATCACAGCTACAGTCCGGCCGGCAGCGTCGAGAGGGGACGGAGCGGTGGTGAGCTTGGTAGGATCGGTTGGTGGACAACATATAGAGGTGCATGCATCTTCAGCGCGATACGCATTAGCCGCACTCAAGGGATATGCTGGCACTGAAGTGGCCATCCTGGCCCTACATCCGCACCCCCAACTCTCCAGACTTGTCTGCTTATGGGCTGGAGGGAGGAGATGGCGACAGACACGAAGCCACTACAAGAAGACAGCGCGTCGCCATGCGCAGCTCGACTTGGACTGGAGAACCGCGGCGTGGGCCAAGGACGACGCAGTCATTGCCACTGCTCTGGGGCGAGTCAAATGGAAGGCTATCAGGAGGATTACGGGAGCTACGGCGTGGGGGGAGCAGATATTATATCGACTCAAACACCGCGCACTCTCCAATTGGGACCCCACCAACGCTAGGGTCGGATGCCCAATAGACGACTGCCAGCAAACAGTGGCCACTCCAGCACACACCTTCTGGACCTGCCCAGAAGCCACGCAACTATGACAGCTTTTCCAAGAGCTGTGGCGGGCATTAGGCGCCACGGAGGACACTATTCAGGCGCGCAACATCTTCAGCCTGAAACTGGCGGTGGTACCGACTGCACTATGGCCGATACTAGATGAGCTGCATCGCCACTAATCGGAGGAGGAGCGAGAGGATGTCCGCAGACATGTCCATGGGATCATGCAAAACTGCTGGCAGATAGGGGTCGTTGTCACGCTACAGACGATCTGGAAACGTTGCTGCAGATACAGAGACTCATACGAGGACGCAACACTGGAACGTGCACTGGCCCTACTGCACGGAAGACTCAGGAATGCGTACCTGACAATTTGACTGACCACGCTGTCAACAACAAGGCAACCTGCTCAACACATGGCCGCCAAGGTATGCCACACAGCGCTGACACAGCCATCCAGGCATTCGCTGGGGGGCATGACTCCGACAACAGAACGTGAGCAACACGTACTGTTCTTTGATGGCGGATCACGCGAAAACCTTTGGATGGCCAGCGTGTCATATGCACACAAGACTACCAACAACATTGCAGAATACAAGGGGCTCCTCGTTGGCCTACGCCACGCCGCCAGACACAATCTTCATGGCATACATGTTGTCGGCGACAGCAACCTCATCCATACGCAGCAACGATACAGACGGGTACTGCGAGCCACACATCTCCAAGGAATGTACGCACAATGCAGACTCATCGCGGACAAACTGATGGTCCGTTCCTGGACGCACCACTTGCGCCAGTTCAACAAAGTTGCAGATGCACTGGCTAACATCGCCATGGACACTAAGACCAGCACACAGATCCTCGAGCAAGACATGCCTCGACTGTCCACACAATGGTCAACGGTGGTGGGATTCCTTAACGGGGATATCACCAACTGGATCGATCTCAATCGGGATGAGGACGGACCCAGCCGACCGTCCACATACATCGGTACGCCGTGACAGGGGTACATATGCTGGCGTGCAAACACAGTCAGCACAGCATCGGATGATGTATGAGCACCCGGTGGAGGGCATTGTCTTGGTCGTTAGCTAGAACTAAATGACTGTAATGAAACCTCACAGTGAAAACGAAAACGTGTATATTGAGTAGATAACAGCGACACAGTAAATGACAGCAACTTCGTACCATGAAGGCCGTGCGGCTATTGCAGTTTGGACTGCTCTTGCCGCTTGCATGGTTTGCAGCTCCGTGCATAGGCTGCTTGCTGTACACGCAGGGTCCGCACAGCCTTGCCTGCCACAGATATGGTTACAGTTAGTGTTAGCGCGCGGCGTAGGAGGCAATGGCAGGATAGACTTACGGTGTGCGTATTTCTTCGCCTTCACTGAACGCGCGTGCGAAGCTCGGTCTGTGGCCACGAGCACCAGGGTTTTGGCAGCTGGGCGTTCCTTGGAAGGTGCTGCGATAGAAGACGAATTGTCTTGATATACAGGCTCGAGGCAAACAGCTTCTCTTTCGATTTCATGCACGTCGGCGCGCTGCTCCGAGTCTAGCACAAACGCAGAACCCATTAGACATGTCGTAGTAGCCGCACCAAAGCAGTTTCGTACCGAGCAGGGCTCGGGAAAACAGCAGCTCTGCTCCACCGTCGCGAGCAGGAGCTGCAGCAAAGGGTATGAGTCGATGAGACGGAATCAAATCCATCACGTAGTCTCCTTGAAAGTCGTCGTTGGCAGCTCCGGCACGGCTTCACGTAGCCGACATGCTTCAAATGGCGGGACATGAAAAGCTTCAGTGGCTGATATAGCGCCTTGCAATGCTGTTGCAGCAGTCGATGCTTGGACGAGTGATCTGCGATATACTCGCAATAGCGACAGGTCGTGGCTCCCGTCTCCCTCTCCACCTCAATACTGCGCCAATGGGCCTCGACGGCGTTCGTGGGCGTGCAGTTCTGCTTCCTGCAGCTGAAAAACTGCGTGCCAGCCTCGTCAGCTGCGCCACATCGTCCGTATCAATCTCGTGGTCCTGCATCTCTTTCTGCCCTTTTATTCTACTATTTGTCGTTCTAATATGCTTCTCCTCTCGCTGCTTCTCGAGCGCTGCAGCCAGTGAGAAGACCACGGGCTGCATCGAGCCGAACATCGGCGTGGCGAACTGTCCGTAGTGCATATGCAGCACACCATCACAGACAGTGGCGAAGCCTTCGTCGCCCAGGCACGCGGCTGCACGCGGGCGTCGCGCAGTCGTGGAACGGAGAAGCACTGCCCTCGGCGCCCTCGGCCTCCTCCGGGACCAGCTGGTGCTAGTCTGAGCAACATTGCTGGCCGAAGCGCACCGCGTCTCGCTCGTAGAAGCGCTTGAGGCCGACGGTGGCCACAGACTCACGCAGCTCGGGCTTGAGCACGTGCGATAGGCAGCGCAGCAGCCGCGAGAGCTCGGGCGGCGTCAGGAACGGCACCAGTTGCAGATGCAGCAGCGTCACGAGGTCAGACAGCGTCGTGGCGTCCGGGGAGGGAGCTGTGACGCGCTGTGACTTCTTCATCTCCGGTGCGGAGGCGTCACGGCGCTTGGCCATGGCGATGAGTGCGGAATCGGGAGAAAGATGAGGAGTGATGGTCAAGTTCAACTTTTGGAGGGGACCACTGAAAAAGCGAATATAATTCTAATGATAACTATTAAAGAGCATCTCAGTCGCTTCGCTCCGTTGAGTGCTAAAAAGGGGCGATCGCCTAAAATTGTGTTTAGCCACACAACTTCTGGCGTTCGCCTCCGGTGACCTTTCAAGTTCCAACACACACCAAGATGGCTAAGCTAAAGAACACCAGAGGAACGGGCTGCAAGCAGCGCACACTCAGGATTTACTCCCGCTGGAGTGATGTGTGGTGTTTACCTGACGAACCTCCGCATTTTACCCAGAATGATCAGCGACAGGCTGGCATTAGGGGCGTTCAAGCCCGTGGTCGAGCATAGACCCTTGGGGTAATCGGAGCACACAGATTTTGAAGTGGAGAGACGCAGTTGGAGCACACAGAATGGGGCGGAGTGAATGGGGGCGTGGAGGTATGTGCGTTGCGACCGCGGTTGTGCTCATAGTTTTGGTTTTGCAGATTGTTTGCGAAGAATTTTATGGATATGAACCTGCTTTTGGTATTGTATGGAGCTCACGATGAATACGAGTGTATTAGACTTTCTTCGGTCCTGGTTCAAGTTGCAGCAGGAAGTAGTATTGACGAACAGCAGTGGAGTGTCTTGATTTACGGTCGCGCAACTCACCATGCCACCCGTTTTCGAATTCCAGAGTTGTGACCGTCCACTTCAAGCGAGACAATCCTACTCACTTTAAAAAAAAAAAAAATCCATGAACAGGACCAGCACGCAGGAGTCGGCGAAATAGAGGACCAAGATAATTTCAGAGGAGGCTGATATTGTGGCTTTATTGCCACCAAGTATTACCTCATTCCTGGCCCCCGAGAACGCGTTGAACCTGTTGGTGCACTTCTCTCTTTCAGTCTAACAGGATGTGCGCGATGCTGTTGACACGCAAGGGCTTAAAACCCTCTATTGCTGCGAGTAAACATGTGTGACTCTCATCGCTTGGTGCCTATAAAGACAGCCGCCGGCCACGTTGATCGATGCCGCATCGACGATGCGGGTGCAATCGCAAGGCCCAAAGATCTACCATAGACAGCACAATATATGTTTGATGAGTCAAAGAACCCGAGGAGTGAGGCACTAAGATACTTGAGCGTAGAAACCTCAAATGTTCTCAAGGTTGTTTCGCGCACCAAGAGAAATGAGGTGGCTGTAAACATGAGGCTGAAGGTGTTTGGCAGCTTTGTGCGCAGGAGTTTCCTTTAGAATGCCATCGGCATGGAATTTCATATCTGGAAAGCAGGCCTCGAAAAAAATAACGGCAATCCAGTAATTATTGTATTGTCCCGATAGGAACTTTATGCACTTGACACATCCATGGGCTGAGGCGACATGGAGAATCGAATAACCCTGTAGCATAGTGCAGTCTGAGCATTTGAATGGCAAGTTGTCGACTCGAAATACGTGGTGGGAGATCTCTTCGTAGGTTATGTTCTTTGCCTTCTTCCAGAAACCAGCTTTCTTTGATTCGCGCAGCGTCTCGAGCACTTGAACGTTGTGGACAGATGCAGCTAAGTGCAGTGGAGTGTACCCCACACGGGAATCAGCCTCGTTTATGCTCACACCGAGGTTTAGGAGGGCTTCCAAGACATTGGCGTGGTTGTGCGCAGCCGCAACGTGCACCGTCGACCATCCTTACGCAACATTGCACTGGTGACTATGTACTCCATGCCATACAGGAGAACGAATGAATTCTACCTTGGCGTTCTCGATGCGCAGGTCTCCTTTGATTTGGCGGAGAGTGCTGACAGCCTTGGCCCGGCCAAATGTAGCTGCCAGAGTCATCATTGTTTCGCCCTGCGTATTCAAACCAGAAAGATATACTATCAGCCCCTTGACTACGAAGCATCTCTGCTAACGCTTCGAGAGCGACTATCCGTGCATCTTTTCCGTTAACTTGCTGGGACAGTGAGTACGAAAGCATGAGCTGTCTGGGGGTGTGCCATGGCATTCCTTCCGCGGCCAAACTGCAGGTCTGTTCGAAAGCTGCCCAGAAGCCAGGCTCCGGCACATTCCGACCGAAATGGGTCACGAATGAGGCCTCGATGAACTGATCCTTGTCGCTACGAGCAAGGATCGACCCCACCACGTCGAACCCCGATCCACTCACGGTCCGTGTTTGGTTTCGCGGCCATGATATCGTATTTTTCAACTCAGATAGCTACGAAACGTGGTTTGCGCGTTGAGCGCTGCAGTTCAAGGTTCGCGTGTTTACCAGCGCCAGCCAGAAGCTCCCGACCGCGGGGTTCACACCCATTTCCAATTTCTGCGTCGGAAGCAACCGACAGCGTTATCACTCAAGGACGTAGCGAGTTCGTACCAAGTATGGCTACGCGAGGTCGCCCCATGTTGACCTTACTGCCCCCTCGCGACAAAGGGATCCTTTTCACCAAACCCAACTTGAGCATGGCATCTCGTCGTGACAGCAAGGACGATGAGAACCAGGTCGTTCCGTTCTCGATTGATGGTGACGAGCACGATGAAGCTCAGCGAAGAGAAGCAGAACAACAACAGCCGCAAGTCCATTTTTGAGAGGAGACGGTCGCCAAAAGCGGCGGACGACGAGGTGCAACAAGTTCGACAACTTGGCAAGCCGTAGAACGCTTGGGACGAGGCAAGTCGAGGCTCTGCGCACTCCTCAGACGAAGACTCAGACTCGGGTGACAGTGATCGGGTACAAGACTCGAAGAGCGAGTGAGCGACTCGAGTCTCCCTCTCGACGCAAGCATCACTCCCAGCAATCGGACGAGGAAGACTTGCACAGTGAGTCGGAAGAAGAAGAGTCCGCAAAGCCGTCGACAGTCCCACATCCAACCCCCGCTGGGACAACAGCAAGTGTGGATCTCTCGCGGCTATCGAAACTCGCTGTCTTCCTTGGGACGGAGACGCAGCTGGTCCAAGGACACATTCTGCGTGTGAAAACGATGCTGAGCTCTCAATACCACTACTTCATCAACGGCCAGCTCCTTCTCATGGCCGAGAAGCAGATGAAAAACTACGCGTCGAACTACCATCTTTTCGACATGACACGCTCCGTTGCAGTGTCCTCGAAGCTCTCAAAGAAGAGTGGCAACTACATCAGCAAGCTGCGTTCCAACTTCTCCGAGAAGAAGAACGTTCTGGTCGGGAACTTTAGCCACAAGACGGAACTTGGCGCTATGGTTTTCGGCAGCTCCTTCAATTCGTCGGAACCTCGTCAACTGATCGTCATCCTCCCCCCACTTTCAGACGCCAAGAGATCGAGGGCTTGACTGTGGGCGACAGTTCGCCCTCTTTCACGATGCTCATTGACCTCCACCGAAGCCTCACAGACGCCGACATCGTTGTTGCTCACTCAACGCTTTCTCCCGAGTCCCTTCAAATCTTCGAGAACAAGGACCAGATTTTGAGAACGGTTTCTACCGCCTCAATTTCAATGGCCGCGTCTCCGTTCCATCGGCGAAGAACTTCCAGTTAGTGCGGGCGGGGCCAGGAGAGGTGCCGAACCCTGAACGGCCCGTCCACCTCCGGTTCGGCAAAGTAGAGGACAAGAAGTTCCACCTGGACTTCCGAGCCTCGATCACTCCCATCCAAGCATTCGCTACGGCACTAGCGCAGTTTAATCTGTAGCGCTGTGGCGTTGTCCGGAACGCTGCTTTGCTGCAACAAAAGCAAATACAAGAGTTACAGACAACGACGGTGAAAGACCCCCGACTCAATACACGCCATTTTGACGTAGACAGGCGGAGACGGTGG
>LGTU01000757.1:0-18000 GCA_001314425.1 Phytophthora pluvialis | reverse complement strand
TTTGAATTTCAAGCCCAGCAAGATTCCGAGCTGATGGCGCTAGTGGACGTAGTCGCGTCAAAGCCAAACAGGCAGCAGAGGCGATTAACTGAGGTGAGCTACCCGCTCCCGTAGCAACACTAATACCAGTGTCTCTATACATTTATCTATACATTTGCAAATGCCCAGTTGTAATTTTCTCGTGAAATCCATACATTGCTAACAGCACTGCCCAGTTAGAGTTTTCCAGGAGTACCCAATTTATACCAAGTGGGCGTTTTTTCATAAACACCCCGTTTGAAGATGCCTGGATGTAACAATGCGCGCAAATCCCATGGACCCAGTCCAGGAGAGCGCTTTCGGATGGGGAGCGGACTGTGCCTCGTGTCGTGCATCACAAACCGAGCGCGGTGTACTGTACCTACGGCCCCAGTTTACTATTCGAACGTGATCTCGTTAGGAGTCTCGACGTCGGCCGGGGTGGAGCGGGCGGGGACGTATCAATGAGACGGTCACGCCAGCGGCATCGCGGACTCGCTTTGGCGCTTTTCGCGAGCTTCGCCAGTCCGACGATAGCTCGCGTTTTCCACACGGACGCATGCGAGAAGCCAGCGCCGACACTCGCCATCTTGCGACGGAGCGAGGATGCGGCCTCGAACGCAGAGGTCGTGTATCAAAACTGCACCGTAGTGAAGATCAGCTCCACGTCCAGCAACGGGACGACCACGATCGATGGCAGCAAGTTGGAGATCGCAGCAATCTCGAGCTTCCCAGACGTGACCACTGTCGATTTATCAGGAAACCAGGTCACCACTATCTATGAAGACGCCGACGCCACCGTCAAGACGCTGTACGTACCAGTAGTACTATCCGTATTTACTGTTCAGTTGCAGACGTTAACCGTGCTATTGTTTTTTTTTTTTTGAAACAGGGACTTGTCCGCGAATGGTCTAAGCGGTTTGGATGCCTTGTCGATCCCGAGCAGTGTCACCAGGCTGTATGTAGTCTATACTGCTACCCGAACGTGACCCACTTGCTGACTTTCAGTGGCTTTTTGTCAACAGGATCTTGGACAACAACTCCATTAAAACTCTCGACAGTGGCGAGATCCCGGATACGGTCACGGCGCTCTCTTTCAAGAACAACGGTGTTGCTGCCCTGACGAGTTTCACGTTCAGCGACACCCTGGTGGCGCTTGACACGAGCCAGAACACCCTTCACGACCTGTCCAAGTGGCAAATGCCGACGCAGCTTCAGGTCTACTCATGCAGCGACTGCAACGTCGAGAAGCTGTCCGGCTTGACGCTGCCGTCCTCCGGATCGTTGACGTCTCTGGATCTGGAAGGCAGCACCGTGGACGCGTTCGAGATTGCCAACTCGAGCACGCCGCTCCTTGCAGGACTCGGTTGGTTCAAATTGACGGTCTCAGGCACCAGTTGCAGCGACTCGAGTGCGACGAAGCAGGAAGTGCTGTCCGTGGCTGTGTGCGTGCTGCCTGACGCTCTGTTCAACAGCAAGTACGTGATCTCCGACTCAAGTGGAGTACCCGGGCCACTGCCGAATGGCTCTCAGCCCAGTGAACCTGGTTCCTCGGTCTCGAGCTCGTCGTCCGGCTGGATGCTGGTGGCCATGATTTCAGGTGCGGCGCTGCTCCTGGTCGTCATTGGCGGTGCCGTTGGGTATCTCGTGTTCCGTCACCGCCAGTCGAACGAGAAGTTCAAGGACCACACCGCAGACAGGAGCTCCGAGTTTCAGTCCGTGGCTGGAGCCCGCACCACCACGAACCCCACGACTCACACATTCTTTGATCGGACGTTGAACACGGGGAGCATGGCAGCGGAAATGAACTCGGGCCTGGACGAGACGGTGGTCAGCACCAAGCATCGAGGAATGAACAGTACCATGGACTCGTCGATCCGTTCAGCGCTGCCACTCTCGTCCAGACACCTGAACAACGACATTCGCACGGACCAGGAGATGCGGCACTTCCGCTTGATGCACGAAGAGGTGGTTCGTGGCAAGTTGATAGCCAAGGGAGGCTACGGGGCCGTGTACAAGGCCAGCTTCCGTGAGAAGACGGTGGTCACCAAGCAGCTCCTTCCGGAGCGTGCGCGAGATCCGCGCATGCTCAACGACTTCATGGACGAGATCCGGACGTGCGCGTCGTTGGACCACCCCAAGATCGTGACGTTCATCGGCTTTACCTTCAGTTCCCTCATGGACTTGTCTGCCGTGTTCGAGTACATGCCCAACGGTGATCTCGCGACGATCCTACAAAAGCAGCTCAAGCGCGAGACGCGCGACCCGCTGGTTCGTGACTCGTACGGCTGGTTCCGCTCGACGAAGTCCGAGCGAGGCGGGCTCAAGTGCAAGTCCCTCATTGCGCTGGACATTGCCGAAGCGTTAGTCTACTTGCACTCGTTCGAGAGTCCCATGATCCACCGAGACCTCAAGCCCAACAACGTGCTCATGAGTGACAAATGGGAAGCCAAATTGACGGACTTCGGCGTCAGTCGCGAGCTCACCGAGGACCAGACGATGACCGCGGAGATCGGCACGATCTCCTGGATCGCACCGGAAGTTCTACGAGGCGAACGGTACTCAGAGAAGGCCGACGTGTACTCGTTTGGCGTCATCATGGCCGAGCTGGACACGTGCCGCCGTCCGTACTCCGAGGGCGTCCCGAACGACGACAACCGCGGCGGCAGCATCAAGCACACGAACGCCCGCATCGCGGTACTGGTCAGTGCCGGTAAATTGCGACCGGCGCTGAGCGCGGACTGCCCGAACAGTGTGCGGGATCTGGCCGACAAATGTCTGGACCCAGACCCGAGGACGCGGCCGTCCGCGCTGCAGCTCCACTTCGAGCTGCGCAACCTCGAGCTCGCGCTGGACGACCTGGCGACCACCAGCCGGTTGGCCAACCGAGCCATGTCGGCGCCCCGGAACAACTCCAGACCGCCAAGTCGACGCGGGTACAAGCCCGAGCGTCGCAAACAGTCCGAGCCGCACGTGGTGCTGGTCGAGGACAACCACGACATCGCGCTGCTCTCGAACGAACGGCGGGACCATGTGCAGTACTATGTGTAGCGTTTGTAGTAACACCGTGAGAAATAGAGTCAAACTTACCTTATCATCCAGAGCTTCAGTTTTTCGCCGGCAAGTTGAAGTGGAAGCGGAGACCGTAAGTACGTGGCACGACGTGGCGTCCAACGAATCGATCACGACCTCCTGCAGCTTCGTTGACACGCCTGACGTTGAGCACGCAAAGCAACGTCCTGCACCCGCTCTCACAAGGACAACCAGGATGCCCTCAAACTCAAACGCTCCTCCCACCTGTCAAGAATGAAAAAGTGCTCTCTCGTCGAGAGTCTCCGATATGTTATGTATCCGAGGGCTTTTGGGGTGGGGTCTCGACCCTCTCTCCTCTACTCGGACTTGACACTCTTCTGACGCTCCAGTCCGGCCCGACAGATGCGGGGCGTCTGGTTGAGCTCCCACTGGGAGCCTCCCAGCAGGGCCGCGCTTGCGCGATGTTTTCCCGTGGTTTGAGAGCGCGCCCGCCCGAGCCGGCTCGGAGCCGGATGGCTCGTGTATACAACGTGAGTTGCACACATGTATAGTACCTTAGTACCTCCAGCTGTTCGACCGGAGTGGGATATGTTCACTTCGTTCCCATCGTGACTGCACTCAGTTGTTAACAACTTGTTACCTAGCGCTGTCGAGCGCAGTCTCCTGGTGAAGAGTTTATTTTTTATTTTATAGTAACGGGTACCCTCGCGTCATGCGGCTGTGGTGGATCTGGGCGGCCACTTGCGCTCTGTCGACGCTGCCGCGAGAGCTGCGCGCGGCGTCGACGTGTCCGAAGTCGGGCATCGCTCCGCCGTCCGGCGTCACGTTGGCCGCGGCTGCGACTGGAGCGGACGACGTGGCTATTCTCGTGAAGGACTCCGACTGCGATGAAGTCACGATCGACGCGACGGCGTCCGAGAACCCGGGCGAATACAGGATCAACGCCAGCTACGTCAACATCCAAGTCGTCGAGAGTTACCCGGCAGTTGCGAGCTTGTACGTTAAAGAGGAGGGGAGGAGAGAGGAGGTGGTTGGTTATCTAACCTGCTGCCTGTGTGGTGGTGGTGTGAAGGTGGCTGTGGAATAACAAGATCAAGACGTTCAAGGCGGTGGGGACGTCGGTGACGGAAGTGTACGTGGGGCTACGTTTCTAACGTCTGTTAGACGTTAGAAATGCTGACGTGAGTTCGATGCAGGGATATCACAAGTAACCAGTTGACGTCGCTCGATGGCTTAGACTTCCCTTCGAGCGTGCAGATGCTGTACGTGGGCTTTGGTGCTTTTCACTAGTTGTTGATGGAGTTCTGTGGGATTTGATTAGCGGGATTGTGTGGTGCTGCAGAACGTTGGATCTCAATGCATTGATATCTACGAAGGCGTCCAACTTCCCTGAGAACCTGCAGAAGCTCTATCTGCGCAAGAACTCGATCGACTCGCTGGCCAAGTTCCGCTTCTCGTCCTCGCTGCAGTATCTGTATCTCAACGGGAACCAGCAGCTCACGACACTGGAAGGCGCAGTGTTCCCCGACAGCCTGCAGTACCTGTAAGTGCTGGTTGATTGAGATTCATTGCGGATGGGAGCTTTCACACTGACGTGTGCTTGTGTATTTGCCTCACCACTGGAAAACCAGAGAGTGCAGCGACTGCCGCATTACAGAAATCGTGGGCGTCACCTTCCCAACGAGTCTCAAGACAATGTACGGATGTGCTTTCAACTTCATGGAATAGCATCGCGTTTGACAGCACTAACACTTTTTGCTTGAATTGCTTTCAGGACTCTGGGGGGAACGACCGTAACAAACTTCGTGGTGCGCGAGTCCGATGTCGACGTGCTGCAGAGTGCACAGCTGAGCCTAACTGTCAGTCAGGATTCCAGTGACTGCTCGAGCGTGTCCGGCACGGTCACTACCATCTCAGACGACATATCCGCGTGCGTTCTCGATGGTACGACTTTCTCTGTTAATTCGAGTTGTTCAATGCCGTCTATCTGACCTTGTTTGCTCTTTTGTTGCGGAAATGTGTAGATGTGTCGTTCTCGAGTCTGTATCCGACCAGTAGCAGCAATGATTCTGCTGCCTCTGCGACCGGAACTAGCTCCAGCGAGAGTTCCACCACAAGTAACACTGCTTCCAGCTCCAGCTCCAGCGGTGGCACCTCTAGCGGCACAGGAAGTACTAACCAAGCGTCTGGTGGATCTGGAACTACCGTTATCATCAACGAAAACAGCTCAAGCTCCAAAGCCGGCTTGATCGGTGGAATTGCTGCAGCCGTCGTTGTTGTCCTCCTCGCTATCGTGGGCTTCATCCTCTATCGCCGGCGCCAGCAGAAACGCCGACGCAACTCTCGTGGCGACGGGTTCATCGCTCTAGTTGCAGACAAAGACCAGTCCGATCGTGTTACCGGCGCTACGGGCTCTGCTTCACACACGCTATCGCTCCCTCCTTCATCAGGCAGCGGCTACCTCAGCAACGACGTACGGAACGACGAGGACTTGATTCCGTATCGGCTGCCTATTGAGGATATCATGATCCAGCAGGAACTCGCGAGCGGGGGCTTTGGCGTCGTTCACCTCGCTCTCCTGTACGGCCAGCGCGTGGTGGTCAAGCAGATTTTGCCCAAGGCTATGTCCAAGGACCTACTGCGCCGATTCATGGATGAAATCCGCCTGTACGCGCGCATGGACCACCCGAAGATCGTGCACTTCATCGGCTTAGCCTGGACGAACCTAATGGATCTGTCTCTGGTCATCGAATACATGCCTCGGGGGGACTTAACCACTCTGCTGAGGCAGAAGCACCGGGAAAAGGACCACCGTCGCAACTTCACGTGGCTCGGCGACGACTCTCGACCGCGGAGCAAGGTCAACATTGCGCTGGATATGGCGGAAGCGCTGGTGTACATGCACTCGTTTGACCCGACCATCATCCACCGCGACATCAAGTCTCGCAACGTGCTGCTGAACCACGAATGGGAGGCCAAGCTCAGCGACTTTGGTATCTCGCGAGAAACGTCGGACGAGTCGACGATGACCGGCGGCATGGGCACAACCGCTTGGATCGCGCCCGAGGTGCTGCAGGGCGACTGGTACTCGGAGAGCGCGGACATCTTCTCGTTCGGCATCGTGCTCAGCGAGATGGATACATGCGGCCACCCGTACAACAGCAACCGACCCGAGGCCGACGCCCTCACCGACGCCAAGATCGCGCTGCTGGTGAGCACGGACGCCATCAAGCCGACGATCGAGAGCGACTGCCCGCCGGAGATCCGCGACCTCATCCTCACGTGCGTGTCGTTCGTTGCGTCCGATCGGCCGACGGCCGTGGCGCTCCACTATCAGCTGCGAAGCATCGCCACCGCGTACCAGGACGTGGCGATCATGGAGTGAACTTGATCGATTACTAGTAGACGAGCTCGGACGAAGTAGCTCGAGGGAAATGGCTCCTGTCGAATGAAAAAAAAAAAATACAACAAGAAGTTTTGGTCCGAAGTGTGACTGTACCACTTCAACGTCAGCGAGGAGCCGGTTCACGCACTGAAAGTCTCCGCTTGATATTCATTGCTGAAGCGAGCACGACACAGACAAGTAAGGATCCGTCACCTGGGTTACAGTGCAGGAAGCGTCCGGTCCGTTGACACTTTCCTGTCTTTTGCCTCGCCACATGACACTAGAGCTGACACAAACTCCAGTCCATATGAGATGGCTAGAGTCTATGGCCATACAAACACCAAGTACAACACGTTCAGCATGGTCAGGTCCCACGGTCACGTAAGCTGTACACAACTTTCCATCGACAGAGAACTTGCTACCTGCCATTGCCATACCTCGTTCCGCGCACCCCCCGAGATGCGGGTGTTTCCGTCCGTGGAGAAGCCGTCGATGGTGCCCGTGTGGCGCAAGATGCGCGAGATCCGCGCCATGGTCACCAAGCAGCCGCCCCAGCACGCGCAGCAGCGGTTCTCGGCCTCCACCTGGCGCAAGAGCTCGGCGCAGGACGCGGCCAAGCGCTTCAGCAGCGCCACGAGCTACTTAGCAGCCGTGAGCGTCAAGGCCCGCCGCCGGTCGTCCGTCGCAAGGTTCAGCTTCGCTTCGGAGCTCGAGAAAAGCACTGAGATGGACGAGTTCGAGCTGCTGGACGTTCTGGGGCGAGGCACCTTCGGCACCGTGCACCTGGCGCGGCATCTGGACACTGGGGCCACCGTGGCAATGAAAGTTTTGACCAGAGACTCGGTGCTCGAGCTGCACCAGGAGAAGAACATCATGAGGGAGCAGAGCGTGCACTTGGGGCTCGTGCACCCGTTCATCGCCAGGCTCTACGCCACGTTCCAAGACAACGACGCGCTGTACTTCGTGCTGGAGCTCTGCCCCGGAGGAGAGATCTACAGCTTGGTGTATACCCACGACGACGGGCATTTGGAGGAGAGCGAGGAGTGTGAGGACTCGGACGAGGAAGAGAGCAGGAGGTCGAGCAGACAGGTGGAAGAGGTGTCGGATGCAGTGACCACCGAGTCCGAGTCGGACGACGAGCAAGGCAGACAGCGCCGCGGAGCGAGTCTCGCCATGGGTCGCAACAGCTTGACGCTCGAGAACTTCCTGTTCAAGCAGAAGCTGCGGAGCTCGCATGGCGGACTGCACGAACGCTTTGCGGCCTTCTACGCGGCTTGTTTGGTGTCAGCGCTCGAGTATCTGCACAGACGAGGCGTCTTGTACCGCGATCTGAAGCTGGAGAACCTCGTGCTGGACGCGGATGGATACCCGAAGCTCGTCGACTTCGGACTGTCCAAACCTGACGCGACGCGGACGACCGAGCGGAACTCGACCATGTGTGGAAGCGCAGAGTACATGGCCCCTGAGATCCTGCAGCACAAACCGTACGATCAGCGCGTTGATCTTTGGTCATTCGGTATCCTTCTGTACGAGATGCTGTTTGGAGCCACACCATTCTGCCATGCCAACCACCGAGAGCAAGGCCGCCGCATCGTTTCAGAGCCTGTGCAGTTCCCGGACGACTACGAGCATGGCCACCCTGCGGTGTGCTCCCTTATCCGTAAGTTGCTAGAGAAAGACCCAGCGCTGCGACTCGCGTCGTTCGCAGAGGTGAAGAAGACGACCTTCTTCCGCAGCTACTTCCCGTCGACTCAGGGCTGGCAGCAACTCGAGGCGCGGCAGGTGGAAGCTCCGTTTATCCCGAGGCTGGACGGCCCCTTCGACACCAGTCTCTTCGTGCGTGTCCAAGACGAAGAGGAGCAAGGCTACGGCAGCGATGCCGACTCGGACTTCGGGTACTAAAAGCCCAGACTGCAGACCCGTGCAGACATTTGTGGACTCGCGAGAACGCGAGTAGTAGTGCAGAGCGTCAAGTGTATTTATTGCGACCCAGCATCACCATCCATGTGAACGAGAACCTAAACAGCTAGAGCTGGAGCACGGAACTACTTGGAACCGATGCAATATAGAGTGAGTGGTGTGCTTGCTGAAGTATTAGTTGTTATTCCTATCTATCAAAATGATCTATCTATCACTGGGTGGAAAAACGTAAAGACACCGCTAAAACGTTACCAGATAAATATGTTGGGGAGACGAAGAGTTCGTAGGTTGCCGCGGCTCCAAGCTGGTGTCGTCGCTGGTTCGTCGGTTTACACGTGAAAAGACAGAGATGAAGTGGCCGAGTTAGAAGTCGCTGAAGATATTGGACCCGTCCTCGAAGTAGGGCTCCACATCAGCCTCTAGCTCCTCCTGGTACGCGTCGTCGACGGTCTGGAAGAAGGACGTGTCGAAGGGTCCATTGAGCTTGGGGAGGAATGGCGCGTCGCACTCTCGGCGAATCAACCGCTGCCAGTCCTCGGGACACGTGAACACTCGGGAGAAAAACCTGTGCTGCTTGATCTTCTCCATGGATGCCAGTCGCTCATCCGGATTCTTCACTAAAAGCTGGTTGACCAAGTCGCAGGCTAGCGGGCATTCGTCTTCGAACTCGTTCGGGAACTCGACGCCATCGTTGGCAATTCTCCGTCCAAGCTCGCGAGGGTTCTCGTGGTAGAACGGCGTCTTGCCGAGTAGTAGCTCGTACATAATGATGCCGAAGGACCAGATATCCACGCGGTGGTCATGTGACTGACGCAAAAGAACCTCAGGCGCCATGTAGTCCATGCTTCCGCACAGAGTGAGGTTCCGTGCGTTCTGGGTCTGCTCGCTGCTGTCATCGGTGTCCTCTGCGTGCTGAGCGTCCGGCTTGGCGAACCCAAAGTCCAAAATCTTGAGGTAGCCCTCTTTGTCCAGCACCAAGTTCTCGAGCTTGAGGTCGCGGTACAGCAAACTCTGGTCGTGCAAGTACTCGAGCGCACTCAGAATGCAGCCCAGGTAGAAAACCGCGTACTCTTCCTTCAGTCCTCCGAAGTGGCTGCGTAGAACACTAAGGCCCCCAGCTTCCAGTGGTCTCGACTGAATAGGCATCAGAGTTGCCGCACTAACCGGCGTGGCTGGTCGGAGCTCGTCGCTGTCGTCCTTGAGTGATACTTGGGGCTTCAACTGCGGAGTGGCCTTGACGTCGTCCTCCTCGTCTTCATTGTGCGAATACACGAGACTCCAGAGCTCTCCGCCGGGGAGGTACTCGAGCACCAGGTACAGACAGTCGTCGTCCTGGAAGGTGCCGTACAATTTCGCGACTAGCGGGTGCTGCAGCTGCAGGTGCACCGCGCGCTCCCTCAAGATGTGCTTCTCCTGCCTGGTCGTGACCACGTGCTCCTTGGAGAGCACCTTGAGTGCGACACTGGTGCCGCTCGGCTTGTGCTTGGCCAGCTTGACGACGCCGTAGGTGCCGACGCCGAGCACGCGGATGACCTCAAAGTCCTCCGCCGCCAGCGTCTGCAGCTCCGGGTCGCTGCTCTCAATGAACTTCGTCTTGTGGTCGCTGCCCAGGTCAAGTTCCGTACTAGTGGGCTTCACGGCCGGGTAAATCATGATGGCCACGTGCTTGTCGGGACTGCAGCTCGACGTGTCTCGGCAGTACTCCACGACTTGGCAACTCATGGAGAGAGAGAGAGAGCAACTCAGGAGATGGATAGTGGTGTCTGATCTCCGCACAAAACGTTGGCCAGCCAGTTCCACCCACCCACCAGTCTCTCGCAGGGAAGGGAACAATGCCGCTCGGGTAAATTTGGAGGAAGCTTCAAGGCGACGAAACTTCCAACTGGGAATAGCTCCTCGTCACACGTCGCAGACGAATAAGAACCAAGGAATTGGATTCTCTTTCTCTCTGTCAATAAAGGTCTATCCAAAGTGGTATTGATAATCCATGTGCTCGATATAACAGATAGACAGCAACCGCGGTAGCTTCATTTTGTGCACCAAACGCTGGATACTTTACGCTGGAAACTATTGACGACACCTCAATCTATAGTTTTCACCTCCGTGCCGGCACTAAAACCCCTTGGAATCCGTTAATAACGGATAAGTGCAACGGTCTCCGATGTCTTCCGCTGGGGAGGAAGGGGGCGTGTCCTTAGCTGCGTGCGCCACGTGTGTGGCCGCGATCTTGCTGTTCCAGTACCTCGTCTCGGCTCGGCCGCTGGACGCGGCGCAGAATGGGGCGGCGCGACGCGGGGACCTGCATTTGCAGCGTAAAGTGCAGCACATGGGCACGGGGGCCATGGTCTACGCGGCCTCGAGCTTCTTCGGTCGATTGGCGGGCGCTACAGTGCTGCTGTTCTTCGCCGTGCTATTCTACGCACTACACGCGCTGAGGGGGCGCAGTACGGCGGTGAATGCGGCCTACCTCGAGTGTTTTGGCAGTATCTTGCGGCAGTACGAAGTGTCGAGAGCGGCGCTGCCAGGCGCCTACTATTTTCTACTGGGCTCGGGCTTCTCGCTCGCGCTATTCCCCCCTCGAGTCGCACGACTCGCAATTCTTCATGTGCGGTGCTGACACTTGGAGTTGGTTGACTATGGAAGTCGACGACGAGGTTCTTATGTTTTTGTTGTTGTTGTGTGTGTGTTTGATGCTGTAGTTGTCGGTGGGGGACCCTGCTGCGGCGTACTTCGGGGTGTTGTACGGTCGGCACAAACTCGTGGCGCTGGTGGGGAAGCTGGGCGGCAACAAGTCGCTGGAAGGGTCCGTTGGGTGTTTCTGTGTCGCTGCTGCCGCTACGTTCGTGGCGTTGATGGTGGATCAGGACTTTTATTTCGACGTGGTGGGCGATCAAGTTGTTGCGGTGGCGGGTACCATCTCGCTGGCTGCAGGAGTTGGCGCGGCGGCGGCGGAACTGCTGGATATCGGCGGGTGGGACGACAATTTGACGCTTCCGCTGCTGTCCGGTGTGTTCTTGCAGCTCACGGTTGGTCGCTTGCTTTAGATGCATCATAGCCTGCAACATGCACCAACATGCCGAAACTTGAGAGGTCTATTCTAATGGAAATTGGTAGAGCTCTGGCCTTCACTTGTGCCTCTAGTGGATGCGTTAGAGGTACGCGGCAATAAACTTGGACACGGGCCGGATCCAGTACCCATCCTTCCAGCTGAACAAGCCGTGTAGCATGCGCTCGGGTCGTCTCCAAAGCTGCTCTGTCACGACCTCTGCGTCGCGGGTGAGAGCATCGTACTCGTCCTGCAGTCGGCGCTGGAGTTCCGGGCTGCGCGTGAACATCACCAGGTTGGACTCCAGATCGCAACCATAGGACCGCTGGCCAAAGTTGGAGCTCCCCACGACTGTGACCTGGGGCAAACCCAATGCAACCTTTTGGCCGTTAGCCACCGACGGCGGCGGTGGTGGTCGCCACCACATGCCCTTGCCGTGAAAAGTCCATCCTGGGCGGTCGAACTCCCGCAGCACCGTTGGGAACTCGCGAGCGAGAGTGCGCTCAAAGAAGTCTTGCTCGATCAGCGAGTAAGCCATGGGCAGGGCGCCCTTCACACCGCGAGCATCGTAAAACCCATTGGCACGAGGAGCTGCAGAAATCACGTCCAGTCCAGCAGCACAGCGCTCCAGCAGCTCGCTCAAAAACGGCGGGAAGTTCAAGTATCCCGACGCAATCTGCAGCTGCGAACCCCGCGGCAAGTTCTTCACAAACGCACTCAGAACGCGCTCATCGTGGTCCATCGAGATCGGCGTGAACTGCAGCGTCGGGAACGCCCAGGCGTCCGTCAATTCATCGCTCTTATCCTCGTGCTCGTGCTTGCTCGGATCCACGAGCTTCTCCAACTCACGCCGCATCGTCGCCTTGGCTTCCTCCGAGTCATGCGCCAGTGCTGGCGATAACAACTCGTAGTCGTTCTTCTCCCCCGTCAACGACTCCAGCTTCACCTTGTACGAGAACCCCGTGACCAGCTCCACGAACTGGTGGTAGAACTGTGCTAGTGACCCACAGTCCGTCAGCTGCACGTATCGATCCTGCCTGTTCGTGAAATAGTCGTCACTCAAGTTGGCGCCGCTGAGCACGAGCGTCTCGTCCACCAAGTAAACTTTCGCGTGGGAGACGCCCAGCGTCTCGTTGAACGGCGGGGGCAGCTTGGCCTTGAGCCCGGAGAGCTGCGGGACTCGGAACAGAAAGAGCGCCACGTTCTTCGGGAACTGCTTCAACAGTGGCGCCAACATGGTCACGGAACTGGCCGTGAAGCCGCCGCGTTGGCCGCGCGAGTAGTCGAGCACGATCTGCACCTGGAGTTGCGGCCGCTCTCGCAGTCTCGTGGCTAGGGCGTCCACCAGATCGCGCTCCAATTGGCCCGTGCCCAGATACAGCGACGAGAGCGACACGCGCGTCTCGGCGCGCTGAATGTTGTGCAGCAGTTGCTGGTAGAAGGCCGAGGGGCTGGCGAGTAAGGTCACGTCCGAGCTGCGCAGCGGGAAGAGGCGCGAGTGCTGCGCCAGCGAGCGGAACAGGTGCTCGTAGCTGATGCTGACCCCGGGGGAGCACGCGGCGTCTGGAGGCGCCGAAGACATGATGGAGGAGGATGCCGCTGGTGAAGCCATTTGCGGAAGAGGAGCTCCGATAGTTGCTGGAGTGGTGTGGCGTACCCTAATTGGAGTGGCAAACACCATCCTTATAAACGAAAAATACATGGCAGATATTTTTTTTATCAAAGTGTAGTGCCTGCCATCATGCTGCATGACATCTGGAGAGGGGGAACGAGAATGTTGAGTGGCTTTCGGTTCGCGAGTGCCCCGTACATGATAAAAAAACTTGCACTTGATCAGCGTTGGGGGTTTCCTGAGTTGCAATAACAAGACGTCAGTAAGCTTCTACATGTACCGCTAGGTATAACGTCACCCGTCATCACTGTCGTCGTGCAACCTAAAGCAGAGCACTCGTGATGCGACGGTCTCTTCTCTATCGGCAACGGCGGATCGCAGGGCTTTTACCATCTGAACGAGTTACACCGAGAAAGATTTCGCGTCGCCAGAACACGTTCCTGTCTGAAAGTTCCTTGCTCCTCCTCCTCACTTTCACTTTTCCAGTGCGCCGCAGAACCTACCCAGTCGAGGAAAATGCGAGCTGGTACCGTTTTCTCCGCCGCCGTTGTGCTACTTTCACTAGCAGCCCACTCGGATGCCCACGGCTATCTGAAGCAGCCCGAACCGAGCTGGGTCGACGACCCCAACGTTAACTGGGTTGTCCTGATCGACAACTACTGGGACATTGGGTCGGGAGGCGACCAAGTGGGGCTGTATAAAAGTATGGCTGCGGAGAAGGGGGTGTCTGTGCGAGACGTCGTGCTGGACATGGTTGGCGACCAGAAGTGTGGCAATACTGTGACGGATGTGGACCCGAAGCCGGTGCCCTCTGACGGAAAAGCGATCTGGGTTGGCGGAGAAGGTGGCGGCGGCTTCACCCATCGGGTAATTTTTACGACTTGTGGAAGTGGCAAAGTTTTTTTTTTGATTAGCAAACTAACCTCTCACTTGGTTCGCGAAAGGGTCCCTGCGAACTCTACATCGACGACAAGATGGTTCTCAAGAGTGACGACTGCTCGGAAGATTCCCCCACGGACGGAGGGGCCCAAATGTCCGAGATGCCCGTGGACTACTCGTCGTGCAACGGCAATTGCATGTTTACCATCTACTGGTTGGCTTTTCAGAACGAGCAGTGGCAGGCTTACAGTGAGTCCATGTAGAATTGTTTCGGCTGTGAACTTCTGGTGCTAAAGCTTTGCCTCATTTTGTATTTGGTACAGTCAATTGTGTGCCTCTATCGGGAAGCGGATCGTATGGGTTCTTCGAATGAGACGACGGCTACGGAAGCTTCGTCAGCGGAAGAGCAGAAGGAGGAGGAACAGGGTGAAGCGACGGGGGCTCCAACGACGGAAGGCTCAGCACCGTCAACTGAAGCCACAACTCCATCTGCCGAGTCCGAGTCCCCAGAAACCACGACTGAGACTGAGGCCCCATCAACTGAGACGCAGACTAACGCACCCTCGACGGAGACGAAGTGCACTTCGTCGCGTCGTCTCCGCAAAAAGACGACCGCGAACTGAGTGGTAAAAGATGGCAGTGAACAGTTCGTTCGCAGTGCAAATGTCTTGAAAGGCAACGTAGCGTATGTAGCTCCTCACAATTAATGGATGTCCTTCATGTCTTAACCTTTTTTTACGCTTGTCAAGTTGGTATCAAGAATAAATAGATAAGTTGTAAGTGGTGTGCTATTGTTGGGGCGTGTTTGCCAAAGAATGAAATGAGTTTTCTGTGGTAGCCTTGTCCCATATACGTTTTCATCAACATGAGGGCGGCACTAGCAACACGAGGCTCCAAGCTGCTGCAGTCCTGGAAGCGGCTACAAGTCACTTATCATGGTGGGAAGTACTCGATTCACCGCTTGTTGGCACTGGAAGCGTACACGAGGAATACGTCACTGTTGCGCGTGCTGCTCCTGTGTATTGCTACCCCACTGCCTATGGCCACGTTGGTGCTCTTACAAGAACTGATACCGCTCCAAGACCCGAACGACGGGTGGAAGGCAAACTACGGATTCTGGATTCGGGATGCCATCATGGCGTTCGTGGTGAACTTGACCAACCTTGGCCAAGCGCCATATTTCATCAGCGATCTCCCCATCTCGAAGCTGGAGCTTGTTGTGATAGCTGCGTGCATGTCGAGTGCGTTTACCGCTGTTGCCATCCCTATCGTAGCACATTTCAGGTTCCCAGTTCCCTTTTCATGATGACATTTGCTCCGCTGTATTACGTGCTGCAAATAATTGTGTTCCGGATCGTCATCGGGGTCCGGATCTTTTATCAAATGCTGGCGCATCGCTCCCAATTCGAGCGCTACATGGCGTTTATAACCATACAGTTCACGCTCGTGCTTCTTTACCCCGCCTACGAAGCTCTGTTCCACGTTGCAGAAGGAACTCGGTACCAGTTCCTCGTCATTTTACTGCTTCCTGTGATAAAAGTTGTGGTGAAGAACATGGTGTTGCGGTGTACGATGCACTTGGAAGACATGATGCCGGAAGCTGCCATCTTCACTGTCGACTACTTCAATGCGATTTACGTGGCCACGTGCATGCAAAGCTCGTCGTCCGCTAGTGCGATCACAGCTATCACCATGACGGATCTATCGCAAGCGTTGCTCATGTTCTACGGACTGCATCAACACACGACAAAGATCTTATCGAGCATTGGCCGGGTAGTCAAAGAAATTCCGGGAAATGATAGTCTCGTGCTGTCTCTCAGTGCGTTGTGTCGAGATTCCGGGAACCTCGAGAAGAAGCTTTGTGTGAATATCCGCGTACGCTCGTGCATTCCACACCAATTATCTGCAGCAGACGACGAGCTGCTCACCAAGCTAGAGAAGTCGACAAACGCAACTTCAGAGGGGGCCCTCGAAGTTATGCACAAGGAGAGCATCTTAGTATCAGCTAAAGATCCTCTTCAGTGTCCCCGGGGGCGGAGTAACGTAATTTATCCCGTTATCCGGGGTTCCACCACTTCCGTAGAGACGAACATCGTTCTTCGAGAAGCTCTGGAGGTCCTCTTTACCACTGAATGTATCGTTGTCGCAGCCTATTTGGACGCCGTGGTCCCCATGCTTTACAGCGGCTACATGATCGTGATGGTACACTTTCCAAACGCGCAGTACCATTTCGAAATGGCTGGGATTACTCGCGAAAATGTCGGGGCAACAGTATTTCCCGTGTTTGGGTTTTCCTTGCTCCAACTCGTGATCTTTGCTCTACTTGGAATGGTGATTAAGCGCAACTGCGGCACGAGAGCTCTTTGGCAGCTCGCGTTCGCTCTGGAGTCGCAGATGGGGCTGATTCAAGCCAAACTCATGGTCTGGATCATGATCACACTATGCTTTCGTCTCACACATTTTGGTAAGTTATTGTTTTATTAAGGAAGGTACTTGTAGAATCGACGCTCGTGACAAACTGCTGACTTTTGTTTCGTGATCTTGGAAGGCGTCGACTTTACGTTCAAATCGCTCACGTCGTGAATAGGGATTTCAAGGCAGAGGGGGATTCGATCAGGCAGTCGAGCGAAAGTGTGCATAGGAACTCGTGGGTATGGTGGAGTTGACTGTTTTAAAAATTGAACTCGCTTCTGTAGTCCTCTCCAGTGTGCAAAAAGCACTACTCACACCACTGAACAGAGGACTGCAGTAGCCACTTTGGGATATCGGAACTTCTTCAGACCTGGAGTGGCTTTGTTAGCTATTACGGCTGAAAAAAAATGCTCAATTCAACGACTCCATGTAGTGGCTTTGGGGGCCGACACAAGGGAAGCCTCTATATTGCGCGTATTTCTCCTCTTCAGCGGGGCTCCTATGGACAAGCACCGTATTTTACTGACGAGGTGTCCATCTCGACCAGGCAGCTAATATTTCTCTCAGCGTGCACATCTACTGTCTTCTCTGGCTTCTTTGACTGAGCCAGTATTTACGGAAGCTTCATTCGTAATAACGAACAGCAGGATGAGGTGTCTACGCGTGTGTATTTCTGCAGTTCTTCTGATCCAACATTTTTTATCATTTAGTGTATTTTTGTTATTGATCGGCCAGGGCCTGCAGCCTGAGAATGTGTTAGTCGACTCTCAAATTTCAAGTGCTAGAGAGAAAAAAGAAAAGGGATTCCTGATAGTGATTTCGAGAACTTGTACGAAGGGGAACGGCTTTCCCTCGAATTTGTTGCGATTGAAAGCTCAGATATCGGTCCCGATAAACTTTGAGCAACGCAGAAAGAGTGCTCGTGCGAGCTTGCTGCTGAAATGGTACATTTAATATCTTCAGAGTCGGAAAGTTGTGGGATTCGCACTAGTTTCACTCGTACCATTCGCGGTAGAAGGCTCCGAAACAGGTTCTGACACACTTCTAGCAGCATCGGAGCCGTATCCGCGCGATGTTGTCGATGAAATGCTAACATATTCAGAGTCGGAATTTGAGAGCCTCGGAACAGCATTTTCACAACTGCCACCACATTTTAGGAGCCAAGTCGACTTCACAAACCGGTTGCGCAGCGAATTCCTCTAGTCGGTGGACCCGTTGTGGATAATGATCCAGGAGCTGCACTCTTCTACGACGATGTTTATTGAGGTATTCGACGATCCGGACTGGGAACAAGCTTTGCGTTGTGGGGTATTTTCAGCAGCTGTGGTGGTGCTGTCGTATTTGTGGCCGCAGTTGGTATTCCACTAGATGCAGGCCCCAGGCATTCATGCTCAAGGGCAGGAGTTCAAATCCCCATTCATATCGTCTACATGTACAACCCAGCGCAATTTCGATAATGCAACGCTTTGAGCTTGGCCGAGATCCAGTCGTAATTTGTTGTACAACATGTATCACAGCACAGGTCTCATCATGCGACTGAGCAAGAAGAACCCTACTGGCTGATATGAATTTCTCCTCCCATCCGACTATGACAGGAGTTTGACTCCAGAAATACTCTCTAGTGCTGTATTTCCTTCAATCTCCGCAGTCAAAGCCCACGGAGCATCAATGAACGGTTGTCTTGCTGGAGCTGGT
>LGTU01000756.1:0-23140 GCA_001314425.1 Phytophthora pluvialis | reverse complement strand
GGTCCGCGGGGTCACCAGGCCCGCATCCCGCAGCTAGTAGTAACTTGGTGGCATTCACCAGGTAGCTCCTCTTCCCAGCCTCGGCCCCACGCGGGGGGGGGGAGTTCGCGTCCGAGAGAAGGAAGATCCGGTTCCGCCGGCTCTTCGGAAATGTATCCAGCAGCCTCTTTTGCCAAACGGCGCGAATTGCGAACGTCCTTCACCTCTCGCTTGGTTTGTTATTAAAAATGCTGGCGTGGGGTGCATTTTGAATCGCTTGCGACGCACAGTATTCGTCACGAAGCGCTGGAGTTGACGTTTGTGCGTGCGAGTGGTGTGCAAGTCGGCAGGATTCACAACCTGGTTGCGCCTTCACGGTGCAGCTACGCTCTGATACTTTGTCGCATTGCTGGTTGCCCAAACGCGTAATCACCTGCCTAAAAGGCTTCTATAAGATAGTGACATAAAGCCCACCACATGCAAGTCGAAGGAAAAGACCGAGGTGAAAGCTTCGAGGAAGACGGNGGCTTTTATAAGATAGTGACATAAAACTCAAATAGAAGGCCGCTTAACAAACCAAGCGAGAGGTCAAGCGCATTGGCAATTTTTCGGTGGGACGCCACGTGACCCGACTTGGCTTTGGCTTGCTTGCTTGAAAAAGGATATCGCGCCGAAGCAGAAACACGCGCGTACGTACCCCTCCCGCGACGCCACATTGGCCCTATACAACAACCAAGTCAAACCCGGTAGAAACGAGCATAACCCGCCGCTTAGAAACCTCCACCCGAAATTAATGAGCGTAACCAGCAAAATAATCCAAGCGCCTGAATGCACGGACAGCACTAGTTCCTCCTTCACATCCCTTGGTGCTTGAGACCAAAGATGGCCGAGGCCAAGCGGCTAGACTCGACCTGCCGATGACCATTCTGCATTCCACCAGCCACTGGCCAAGCAAAGCACAACACCAATCCACTCAAGTCGACATGGCCCCACTGCCGTCCGCAACGCCCGACGTGGCCCCGGCCGCCGCAGCCACTGCCGCCTCGCAGCCCTTCGACGACCTGGCCGACAAGATCGAGAGCGGCTACGCCGTCATGCCCACGACCCCCAAGACCACCGCCACACCCTTCTCGGTGTCCAAGCCGCGGGGCCTCGCCCGCTTCGCCGTGCAGAGCGTGCACGTGCGCGAGTGCATGGCCGAGTTCCTCGGCACCTTCGTCATGATCGTGTTCGGCATGGGCGTGAACAACCAGGTGACCAACTCGCAAGACGCCAACGGCACGTGGCTCAGCATCAACATGTGCTGGGGAATCGGCGTGCTCATCGGCGTCTACTGCTCGGAGGGCGTGAGCGGCGCACACCTCAACACGGCCGTGACGCTGGCGCACTGCGTGTACGGCCGCCTGCCGTGGTGGAAGGCGCCGGGCTACGTGCTGTCGCAGCTGCTGGGCGCCTTCTGCGGTGCCTTCGTCATCTACGTCATGCAGTGGCAGAACCTCAACGTCATCGACCCGCATCGCGAGACCACGCAGAGCAGCTTCGCCACGTACCCGAGCGACAACATCTCCAACTACACGGCCTTCTACACGGAGTTCATCGGCACGGCCATGCTGGTGCTCAGCATCTACGCCATCACGGATAAGCGCAACAAGTCTGCAGGACCCGTCGGCTCGCCGTTCGCCTTCTGTCTCATGATCATGGCGCTGGGCATGGCCTTCGGCATGAACACGGGCTACGCCATCAACCCCGCTCGCGACTTCGGCCCGCGCCTCTTCACGTGCTTGGCCGGATGGGGCTCCAAGGTGTTCACGCTGCGCAACCACTACTTCTGGATCCCGCTCGTGGCTCCGCTGTGCGGCGGCGTGGCGGGCGCGGGTCTGTACCGCGTGCTGGTGGAGATACACCACTCTCAGACTGAGTCACCGCTGCTGTAGGCGCTGCTGTAGGCGAGCTGAGGGATCGGTAAATTATGACTAGACTAGATAGAGCGTCAGCCAACCTGCAGTAAAGCTGAAGCAAGTGTGCCATATAAATCAATAAATTGTAGTTTTTGCTGCTACATGTGAAAAAACAAACTAGATACCAATGAGCTTGTTGATTTGGATCTGTACAGCGTTTGCAGTCCGTATTCTCTTTCATGTTACGAATACATACGCTTGCCACGAGAAACGCAGCCGAGTATCACGAGCACACTGCGCGAATCGACAAGCGCCGGCTATTGCGCCACACATGCAACTCCAATTACAGGAATGTCAAAGAGGCAGAGACAGAGTGGAAACGAATGTGGTTCCTCATGAGTACGATATGCCAAACAATGTTTTGGACCGAGCGCAACGCAGTCACATTCCGAGGTGCAGACACCACGGCCACATCGAGCGTCTCCCGTTTCTGGGAAACGGGGATCCGACAGCTCAAAGCTGTGGCTATGCGGGAATACCGAGCAGCCGATACAGCGGTTCGAGGCGCCCGACTTCATGCCTGTCTTGAATTATTCACTAAGACCCAAGAGGACTCCCGGCTACCACGGGGGTCATCTTGAAGGTTTGTACGGTTTCAGCTTTCACTGTATATTTTTTCGAGCTCTGTTGCAGACGTTCCTGTTTTGCCAACTTGACGAAGCTACGGGTACGCGAAAATATTGTCAGCCGAGCCCATAAAGGCAGTCGGTAGCTTGAAGGCTATTGTTTCACTGAAATCGGATAACGAATTTCTTGGATGTATGATCGTTGTAAAACTGTGAGCATGAACACAGACTTGGTAGTAAGTATCACAAGGTTCAAACGCACTTTGAGTTTGCTGCCACTATGCCCATGTTCGGCTTCGCTTCGCTGGGCTTACTAAGAAGATCTTTTTATTTACCTTTGGCCCAGGTCAAAGGAATGTGCTTCTTTGGATTACCGTCGTCTGGGTTCACTGCTGTGGCTGCGACTACGGATGGTGCGTTGCACCTCCACTATTACTTAGTATATTATAGCGACCTGTCCCGCACACACTACCGCGCCACCCACAATTCGGTAGTATTATAGATGGACAGACTAGGACCGAAGCCACGCGCCGGGTTGATGGCATAGCTCGTATTCATTCCAAACGCCATATTCACGAGCCGTGATCATGCGAGTGAAACTTTAGCAGCAGCAACTGATTTGAAATTGGCAGCCTTATCATTTTTCATCGGCTTCCTCTTACCGGGTACTTCGGTACTGCGGCTGCGCAATGCTTTTATGTAAAATCATTGTTATAGTTTTTGGTTGTACCAAAGCTCTGTCCATTCATCTGCAACACGTCTACGCGAGCTTTTCTCATCAAACGGGAGGGTAACCGTAGAAAGCGGTTGTCTCGATTCCCTGTACATTCACTGCAAACACATGTGAATTAGCGAACCATTTGCTGCGTCATGTAAGTAAGTGGCTGGATCGTACAAGTGTAGCAGATCTATGATTAATTTGTTGTAAGTGGAGTAGCATTTTCGCTCGTAAGACTTGTCACGGCGTTTCGACACCAATAAGGATGGGAATCGTGCGAACGGGGTACTCAGTTGTCCGCTGCGTTCATCGGCACCTCACGCACGCCTTCAGTAGAGCTAGATTATTCGTCGAACATCCCCTTAGAACCAACGGCTACAGCGTTCACAGCTTCCCTTTTCTCACACATTTTCCAGACAGATAATGTACTTCCTTAATTGAGACCTGACCTACGAAAAATAAAATCTCTTGACGAATCAAAGCAAACTCCAAACACTCGTTCTGGTTAAATATTGTATTTTGTCGGTCCGTTTAGCAGTCTTGATTCAGCCTTCCGTCAGCTACACACACACCTTCTCTTGAAGACTGCCGTCGCGTTCTAGCACGCTCTTGCTTTCACTTAAAGCAGAGGCGTCTGGGGGTGGTGGATCTCCACCAACAGACGGTAGAGACCGGCGCCGCACACGCCACCGAGAAGGTCCGATACAATGGGGATCCAGAAGTAGTAGTGGTGCGACGTGAACGTCTTGATGCCCCAGCCAGCGCAGAGTGTGAAGAGACGAGGGCCGAAGTCACGAGCAGGGTTCACAGCGTAACCGGTGTTCATACCGAAAGCCATTCCCAGAGCCATGATCATCAGAGCGAAGGCGAAGGCATTGCCGTACTTGCCGGCGGGGCGGTTCTTGGTATCCGTAATGGCGTAAATGCTCATCACGAGCATAGCCGTGCCGATGAACTCAGTGTAGAAGGCGGTGAGGTTGGAGATGCCCTCGGCAGGGTAAGTGGCAAAGCTGCTCTGCGTCGTCTCGCGGTTGGGGTCGATCTTGTTGAGGTTCTGCCACTGCATGACCCAAATCGTGAACGCCCCGCTGAAAGCACCGAGGAACTGCGAGAACATGTAGCCGGGGGCCTTCCACCACGGTAGACGGCCGTACACGCAGTGCGCCAGCGTCACGGCCGTGTTGAGGTTGGCACCGCTGATACCTTCCGAGCAGTAGACGCCGATCATGACGCCGATTCCCCAGCAAATGTTGATGCTCAGCCACGTGCCGTTCGCGTTCTCCGAGTTGGTCACTTGGTTGTTCACGCCCATGCCGAACACGATCATGACGAAGGTGCCGAGGAACTCGGCGAAGCACTCACGAAGATGCACGCTCTGCACGGCGAACCGGTACATGCCCGAGCGTTTCTCGGCCATGATGGGCACAAGGTCCGTCGCCTTGGGGGTGGCGGGCATGTTGGCGTAGCCGTTCTCGATCTTATCCGCTTCCGAGTTGGTCACCAGGCTCTCCTGCTTGGGCGTTGGGGTCACGTCCTCCGTCGCGTACTTGACCATGACGATGTGGTTGGGTGGACTCGAGTCCGTTAGATGTTGTTGCTTGCGTACTTGAAAGTACAAATGAGAATGAGTCTGGGAAACCGAGCGGCAAAACTCGTCGCACCAAATGCTCGAGCTCTCAGTCTCGGTCTGCCTGCGTCTCTCACGCGGGTTGCTGCTGCATAGGCTGCTTGCGCCCAAGCAAGCGAGGCTGGATACTGTGGGATGCTCGGTATGATCGGGACGAGAAATGCAGAGCGATTAACGCAAAAAAAAAAATAGTCTGATTGACGGCACGTACAGATCCGACTGGGGTGCCGGCAAGGGGCCGTCGTGGTCACCCCCCCCCCCCCCCCCNGCTGATACAAAAGCGTAGGTTGGCTCTCCGCTGGGCTTGATTTCTCACGCCTTGGCGGAGGGAGCTCGGGGACGAGGTCAAAGAAGCGGTGAGCGAAGGCCCCTCCTGTCTCATCAAGCATCGCAATATGCGCCGCAGATTAATGCTCGCGTCTCTGCTGAATTCGCTATGGGGTTCTCGGTCTTTAGTAGGGCGCGACGACGAATAATTCGCAGCAAAATACAGGACATCGACGTTTGACTTCCTATCTAGGCTCGACACAAGGAAGACGTCAAAGACATCGCAGGTGCGAACGCGGCGTTCAGGCAGCCGATGTGCGTAAGTAGCGTGAGTAAAGTCAAGATACGAATATGAATCAGGTTACGCGATCCAGAACGTGTCTGCTACATGTACGTCGACGGCCATCTGCATTGAAGTCGATAACGCCGAATGTTTCGTACCGTATGGCCAACTCGAAGCTCCAAGCAGCGTTAAACGAGATCTAGCCGAAGCTCAACGCCCTGACGCGATCCCATCGTTGCCTGCTTTCCTCCTCTTGAAGGCAACATGAACAAGTGAGCTCCTCGCAAAGGTGGTCTGCAGCTTGGGACTCCTCGGTCGCTCGACCAGGCTCGTCTTGGCCGCAAAGACGCCGCGCCGCGCGTCGCATTGCGGTGGGTAAGCCGTGCAGTGATGTCCGATTTGTTTGATGGATCAAACAGATCACACGAAGAAGCGCTTGATTGGTTTTAAGGTGGTTTTATGGGTTTGTTCGTTTCAAATGAGCTCGCGGTGACACTGGGCTCTCTTGCCGTTTGTATGCTTTTTACGCTGCAAGTCCTGTAGTAATCGATAGCAGGGTCTACTAAAAGAAGCGAAACGAGGCTGGCCAGGCCCTACAGCACGGTATCGTCGCTGGAGAGAGTTATCGGGCAAAAAAATATCCCCAGGGTGGTCTCGATCCCCGGGTAGTGTACGCTCTTGATGAAATATTTCGTCTTTATCCTTAGGAAACGGCGTGTTGGCGTGCTGGCCACGAGGAACGAATCCTTCGCCCACTCGATATGGGTACGAGCCAAGCATGGTGGAGTCGGCATAGCTGACGGTCTTCGTGAGCGTGAGCTTGAGGCAGTACGTGTGGAAGTTGGCGACCTTGTGGCCTTGTGGCGGGTCCGGTAATCGCCGCTTCAGAGAGAAGTCTCCACAGCTCGTTGGTGGGTGCACTATTAAGGAGGTAAGGGATACCACTGCCGAAGATTTTGCCCCGTTTCTTCGTTCCTTGGTTTCATGAACGATCTCCCATGGAACCAAAAAACGGATCCAATGAACAAACCAAGGAACCGTTCTTTGAAGGAACGGCTGATCGGCATCACACACTGTGTGACCTCGGTTGTCGCGCTGGGGCGCATTGTGTGGCGGGCGTCGGCTTTCTCGCTCAACGCGATGCAGCGGGACGCGTTGAATGCTCACACTGCATAGCAGCGCTTGGTCGCGTCTCCAAAGTCGCTTGGCGTCCTCGGGATCAAAAGGATCAGTTCTGCTTTGGCGGCGTCGAACGCAAGCGCCAATCGTGGTGGGTCACGCTGTGCTACACTGCAGCTGGCGGATTGGAATGATCGTTCGAAGAAACACACGCACAAGCCGGGAGCGAGTTGAGCGGAGACTTAAACGCGATGAGGCCTTCTGCCAAGTGAACGCATAGTATATAGGTAGTTATTTTATGAAGTACCGACGCCTCCTTCCTTGGCTTAGACGCCGCTCCGTCCAATAGAGCTCCTTAGGGAAGCGTCGGACGCGGGTGGTGGATCTCCACCAGCATAATGTACAGCCCGGCGCCAATGACGCCGCCGCACAGCGGGCCCACAATCGGGATCCAGAAGTAGTGGTCGCGCAGAGTGAAGACCTTGGAACCCCAGCCAGCGATGCTCGTGAAGAGACGAGGGCCGAAGTCACGCGCAGGGTTAATGGCGTAGCCCGTGTTCATGCCGATGCACATGCCTAGTGCCATGATCAAGAGGCAGAAGGCGAACGGGGCGCCCACGGGGCCGGCCGGGCGGTTGCGCTGGTCCGTGATGGCGTAAATCCCCAGCACCAGCATAGCCGTGCCCACCACCTCCGTGTAGAAGGCTGTGTAGTTGGAAATGTTGTCGCTCGGGTAGGTGGCGAAGCTGCTCTGCGTCGTCTCGCGGTCCGGGTCGATGACGTTCAGATTCTGCCACTGCATGACCCAGATCACGAACGCCCCGCAGAAGGCGCCCAGGACCTGCGAGATCATATATCCGGGCGCCTTCCACCACGGCAGGCGGCCGTACACGCAGTGCGCCAGCGTCACGGCCGTGTTGAGGTGCGCGCCGCTGATACCTTCCGTGCAGTACACACCGATGAGCACGCCGACGCCCCAGCACATGTTGATGCTGAGCCACGTGCCGTTGGCATCCTGCGAGTTGGTCACTTGGTTGTTCACGCCCATGCCGAACAAGATCATGACGAAGGTGCCGAGGAACTCGGCGAAGCACTCGCGTAGATGGACGCTCTGCACGGCGAAGCGGGACAGACCCGCGAGCTTGGCGTCTGCCAGGCTGAGGCTAGTGGCCTTGGGGGTCAGCGGCATATCGATGTAGCTGGCCTCGCGCTTGCCGTCCAGATCGTCGAACGGCTGCGGGACTTGGCTGGCCGACGCCACATTTGGGGTCTGGTTGGACGGGAACGGAGCCATCGTGGACGGTGCGTGAAGTGGTGGTGAAGGACCTCGAACGTGCTTTCAAGGCGTCAAAAAGGAGAATGAGCAGCTCCGAGTGCGTCCTGGGCGACACGAGAAAGTGCCGTCATCCCCACCGGGGTCTCTTATCGCGAGTTGACACCTTGGATGAAAGCCGGAGCCCTGGCGCGAGCGCGGTTGAACAAGTTCAATGCCGGGTGCCTATTGCGTCTCGCCCAGCGACACCGCGAGGGAGCGTAAACTGTCAAAGCAGCAGTGGAACGCTTTTACCAGTGCTCTGTTTGACAGAAAGGTGTCGAGAGTCTCAGATCACCAGCTTTCAGGCGGCTGATAAACCTTTAGTATGCATGTACGTACACTGCCTACCAAAACGCTGTGAGGACGGATAACATCATCGAGACGATAGCCCGGCGAGTAAAGAGAGATCGGCATTCATCACTCTACTCGTTCGATGCTAGCGTATCAGCGCACCGTGAAGTATGGGATCCGTAAAACGCCATGGCTTGCATTTTTTTTACAAAAAATTCGGGTATAGCAAGATCGCCAAAACGTTCAACAGCAGCGATTGATGAAGCGTGAATTTCACGCCGTGAAAGGCTCATATATATCCAAGTTCAAGGGAGCGTAGGCAAGCAGAAACTACGGCCGTTGAAGTGGCAGCCAGCTAAACTTGGACTGGCCTCCTCCTAATTCTCGCTAGCGCCGCCTTGACCTCGCCACCTAGCAGCGTGGCATCGGAGCACGTACATAATGTACATTTGATCGTCGGGCTCAAGTGCTGCACTACGAGCGACTTCATCCGCAGTTGGCGCGGCGCGGCCAAGTTCAAGTAGCGTAGCAACCTTGCGCACCAAGCGGCGCGACTCGAATTCCAGAGCGAATGACCTCGAGGCGAGTGACCAGCAGGACCGGGGCAGAGTCAGCCGAAACTTCAAGGTTCAGGCGGTGAGCCGGTGCGTGCACACGAGGAATGCAAGGTGCTCCCGCCTCGCGTTTGACGCGTGCCGCGCCCCGCGCTGCAAATTATGACTGCGCGTATTAACCTCTATTAACGCGCTGACAAACACTGCACCCGCTACTGTAGGGCGATGAGAAGCCTGGCAAGACCAAGCTTGAGTCTTGCGGGATGCTCTTCCGCTTTCTGAAGCGCCCTGCTCAGTGTTTCAGTAATGCCAGCTTCAACTTGGTCCATACAAACACCAAGCTTAAACAATCAAATCATTTTCAGCACACGCGCGAGCCACTGTGCGCCGGTGTCTTTGTGCCAGCATTGATCTTCATATGCTTCTCGAAGAGCCTGTCCGACAGCGACGTCGTGACGCACCCCGACTGGCATCGAGTGCATTGCAGCTTTAATCTGCGCTACGAAGGATCGGTTTGGCTTCACCCTCATGAAGCAGGTGTCGCCTCACGGACTTCTACTGCGCTCACCACCATGAGCTTACGCAGCGCTGGTCGTTCGCAGTCGCAAATAGAGACTGGAACTTGTACATGTATTACCAAGTTGTAAATCTTGCATCAGCCTCATAAAATTATCTCTTGGGTTCATGTCAAAGCACTGATCCACTTGTGCAAGCCGAGTGTTGACGCTAGTACAGCTTGCGGTTTGATTCCCCAACAAGCCCAATGAATCCAGCACGAATGTTCTCAACACGTCGGCGACTTGAGCTGCTGGAACCGTTGGTGACCACGTTGGAGGAACTCACAAAGCGGGCTCTGCTCGCAGGCGATACGTCAAGCGCTTTCTGGTCACCAAAAAGACTCCGGTCTCGTAAAAACGGCGAGCGCCTCAACGACCCACAAATACCAAGAACGCGATCGTGCACTTGGAGCCGCGCCCAGGCGCTCATTTCAACGCCCTGTCATGGAACACAAGATGGCCAGGCGACCTGCGATAGAGTAGTCGAGGTCGCCACAGCTTCGATTTGGACCTTCCTTTCTGTCAGAGCCCGCGCCAGCCGTACGGATGCGACACCACCCTCATCAGGAGTTAGCATCCCTTGCTGCTGCTGCTCCGACAGGTGAAGCAGACGACTAACGCCACGCCATTTGCGACCAAGCTCAGCCATACGAGTCTCCAGCGCCGTTGCTTCGGCACGGAGAGCAAACACATCTCCGCGTTTCTTGCGGTCTTGCGAGCTCGCTTCCTGGGCGCTTTCTAGGTGTTGCTGCTTCTTCTCAAACCCATGCACGCCGACCTGAAGCAACTCCCTCGAAATCTCTGTCAATGAAAGCAGTTCACCGCACGTTTTCTGAAGGACTTAAGCTCACAGTTCTCGGGACTGGCACTGCTGACGTATCACTCACACCACGACAGCTACAGCATCTAGGACACCGCATGTTCAGCGCCAACCCCCATGGTCCGTCTTGTGTATGGCACATAGATCAATCGTCTATGCAGCCATTTTTGCGTTTCTTGGCAACCCGATGTATCAGCGCCGGCGCCTTCCAGGCCATTCTCCAACCTCGAGCGGCTCCAGGCAAGGCCTCCCACTACAATTATTTCCTCCAGTCGCGGGCGGCGATGGCTTACCAGTTCTCCTCCTCTTATAGTTCCCTATAGCCCAGTTCAACCTCCTTTGGGGGCTCCCAACAATCCCTCCAGCTCTCCAATGCTCGACGTTCGTCTAGGACTGCTGCAATACGGCATCGCCGACGTGATGGACGAGGACGGCGCGATCGTCGCGCAACGAGTGCAGGTGGCTCTCGTGCTGCCCCCGCGACTCCGAATCTGGTTCCACGCCGTGTCCCGGTATCTCCAGTCCAGATATCTCTACTCCTGCTGAAGGAGACTCGGTCTCCGCTAAGCGAAGCGCCATCACACGCTCCACTAGCGTCGAAAGCTGCCATCAATCGCACCTTAACGTTAGCACTAGACCGGCCCGAACGGTATGCACATCATTGTATTACTTGCACAAGTAAAGCTACCACTAATACAGCACAGAGCTCTCGCTCTCGTCCTGGTCGGCGTCCTCCTGAAGCTGCACGACGAAGAAGTACGCTCCAGCGCCCATGACGCCTCCGACGAGGGGGCCGATGATCGGGACCCAGAAGTAGTGGGCGTTGGCAGTGAACACCTTGGGGCCGTACCCGGCTAGGAGAGTGAACAGACGAGGGCCGAAGTCGCGCGCCGGGTTCAACGCGTAGCCCGTGTTCATGCCGAGCGCCATGCCGAGCGCCATGAAGAGCAGTGCGAAGGCAAACGGCGTGCCGACGGGGCCCGCGCCTCGGTTCCGCTCGTCCGTGATGGCGTAGATGGCCATGAGCAGCAGTGCCGTCCCCAGTGTCTCGCTGTAGAAGGCCGTGAGGTTGGAGATGCCGTCCTTGGGGTACGTCGCGAAGTTGCCCTGCGTGGTCATCCCGGTCGGATCTTCCTCCATGAGACGCTGGTAGTGCAGCACGTAGACCAGAGCAGAAGCACAAAAGGCCCCCATCGTTTGGGCCGCGGCGTAGCCAGGAACTTTCCACCACGGGAGGCGGCCAAAGACGGCGTGCGTGAACGTGACGGCTGTGTTCAGGTGCGCGCCGCTGATGCCCTCCGCGACGTAGACACCGATGAGCACGCCGATCCCCCAGCAAATGTTGACGCTGAGCCACGTGCCGTTGGCGCCGTCCGAGAGGTTCACCTGGTTGTTCACGCCGATCCCAAAGCAGAGGAACACGAGCGTCCCGAGGAACTCGGCCAGGCACTCGCGCATGTGCACGCTCTTGGTCACGAACGGGATGTGCTCTCGAGCGCTGCCAGTGATGTATATGTGACTGCGGTTGGTTTCGTGCAGTACCGAGTGCGTGGAGTACGACTGAGGCATCCGCCGACGATGCCCAACATTTCCTCCTGCTCGTACTCCTGCTCCTCCAGACTTTGTGCTGTAGTAAGGAAGCTGGTAACCGGACTTGTCGGTGAGGGAGAAGATATCTCCGCTCTGCACGAAGCTTGCTTCGTCCATGTTTGTCACGAAGTGAAACTTTAGGTGGAGTGTTTGATGTTCTTGGACGCTGGTAAAACAAATAGTGAGGGGGTCCAAAGCCTCTGTTGGCAGCACGGACCGCACAAAACGGCGTGCTTTGTGGATATCAGGATATTTCTCAAGTAGAGCGCCTTATAAGTGACACTTCAACACGTGGGGCTCTTGTCGACGTTACGCGATGATACAGGGCACTTGTGTGGTGGCGCTTTCAACATTTGGCTGCTGTTCTGGAGAGCAAATGGCGCAAAAACTGCCAGTGCAGCACGTGTTCCTGGGCAAGGGGACGCTTCAATCTGTACCACATCGCCGGTATCAGTCGTTGGCTACATCATGCAAGGAACTCTCGTCCAAGTCATCGTTGCTGCATCTGTGTATTCTTCAAAGCTGCTCCTACCCAGCTGCCACTAATTCGTTGTGGTAAGTTTTCAGTGGTAGCTAGAGAACGCTCATGTATTTCGATATCAAATGCCACTCAATCTACTTTATCTACACGTCTTCCTCGTCTTCTTCAACGTCGTGCTGGATCTGCACAAGCAAAATGTACGCGCCAGCGCCGAGCACACCACCGAGCATCGGAGCGAAGATGGGGATCCAAAAGTAGTAGTTGTCGCTGCTAAACACCTTGGCGCCGAAGCCAGCGCAGTACGTCAGCAGGCGTGGACCAAAGTCACGTGCTGGGTTCAAGGCGTAGCCAGTGTTCATCCCGAACGCCATGCCGAGACCCATGAAGAGCATCGCGAAGGCAAACGGCGTGCCCACGGCACCTGCACCTCGGTTACGCTCGTCAGTGATAGCGTAGATGGCCAACAGCAGCAGCCCGGTCGCCAATGCCTCGCTGTAGAAGGCCGTGAGGTTGGAGATTTTCTCGTTCGGATAGGTCGCGAAGTTGGCTTGCATGGTCATCTTGTGCGGGTCCTCCTCCATGATGTTTTGGTACTGGTAGATATAGATGAGCGCAGCTCCGACAAAGGCACCGGAAGTCTGCGCGAGCGCGTACCCTGGCAGTTTCCACCACGGGAGGCGGCCAAACATGGCGTGCGTGAAGGTCACGGCTGTGTTGAGGTGCGCTCCGCTGACGCCTTCCGCGATGTACACGCCCATGAGTAGGGCGATGCCCCAGCAAAGGTTGATGCTCAGCCACGACCCGTTGGCCTCCTTCGATAGCGCCACTTGGTTGTTCACGCCGAGGCCGAAGATACACAGCATAAACGTTCCGAGGAACTCGGCGAGACACTCGCGCAGATGCACACTCTGGAGTACGATTGGCAACTTCCTGGTCTTGTCATCCGCGAGCCATATCTGGCTGCGGTTTGTCTGGTGAAGCACCGAGTGCATGGATGTAGTGTGGGGAACACGTCGCGGTGTGTACGGCGTGTTGGCGAAGTTGTACTGCGCCTGACCTGCTCGGCGGTGCATCGGCGTGTGCGGGGTGGAAGGATATCGGTTCAAGTTGGGCATCTTGCCGCCGCTGCGATTCCCGGATCTTTCGATGAGATCGCTGACGTACTTGCCGCTGTTGACAAAGCTCGGTTCCTCCATGGTTGCCAACACTAAGTCGGGAACTTGTAGAGTGCTTGAAAGGTGGTGAAGCGGATAATGAGCAGCCCCAATTGGCAGCAGCCAGCTCAAAAGGACCACATGAAGGTTGCATGGCATTCATCGGAAGAGCCGGCCAGTCAGATGTCAAATGTTTGTGTGGTGCCTATGGACACTGGGGTCGCGAAACAGAGCCCGTAGTCGCCTTCCAGATGGCCCACTGACATGAAACTTCGGACAGTGTGCAAGTTCTCCCTCGCCTAACGAGTTTTGCGACAAAATACCCAGAAGGCACTAACCACCAAAAGGTGGTGGTGAGATGCAATGCCATGTGCGGGCCATCGGGTGGTGCAAACCTACAGGATCAAGTGCTTGTAAAGAATATCCTGCTCTATCCACGCGTGTCACAAGCAGTTCAGCCTTCGTCACTCTTGCATTGAAGCAGTCTATCGAGCAAGTTTGGCGCCACCGGTGCCATCACAGCTTAAACGACTCACGCCACGATATATGACCGATGGTTCACTTGGACACTTCTAAAGTTCGTGGCTGTCACGCTACCAGCTTGGAAGCATTCCGACGTTCGCACGAATTGCAGCCGAAATGCTCCGATGTGCATGTAAAATGGTGGTATTAATTGTCTTCTAAGTCCTCTACGCGCTCTCAAGAAGTCGCTCTCGGTCCGTCGTTGCTTTCTGCGGGAGCTCTGGGTGCTGCATCTCAACCAAGAGGATGTAGAGACCGCCGCCGATAACGCCTCCAACGAGGGGCGCCACGATCGGGATCCAGAAGTAGTACGAGTCCTCCGTGAAGACCATGTGGTAGCCGATGACGTACGTGAAGAGGCGAGGGCCGAAGTCTCGGTTCGGGCTCATGCCCAGGCCCGTGTTGGTGCTGAAGGCGCACGAAATGGCCGTCACCAGCAGCGCCAACGCGAACAGAGTGCCCCTGTTTCCAGGCCAGCGGTTGCGCTTGTCCTTGATAGCGTACGACGCCAGCACGATGCAAGCGCATGCCAGCACTTCCGTGTAGAACGCCGTGTAGTTGGACACGCCGTCGCGTGCGTACGTGATGAAGAGCTTGCACATGGTCTCCTGGTTCGGGTCCTCCCGTCGGATCTTCTGGGCGTTCAGGACGTAGATGAGCGCCGCGCCGACGAAGGCGCCGAGCATCTGCGCGATCACGTAGCCCGGGACTTTCCACCACGGCATGCGGCCGTACACGGCGTTGGTGACTGTGATGACGGAGATGATCTGGGCGCCGCTGACGCTGTCGGCGACGAACGTGCCGAGCATCACGGCCACGCCCCAGCCGAGGCTGACGGTCATGACGTCGCCCCCGCCACTCCAGAGGGCGCTTTGGGCGATGCCTCCGAGGCCAAAGGCGATGGCCAAGACCGTGGCCAGGAACTCGGCCAGACACTCACGCAGGTGCGTGCTGTGCGTGACGAAGAGGTGGCGCTTGGTGGGCTCGGCCGGTGGGCGGTAGTCCGCCTGGATGCACTGCGACGACTCGCGGTCGATGATTGCAACGTGCGTGTCAAGGGCTCCGGAGAAGTCGGCGTACGGCGTGGGGTCGGCGCTGCTCGAGGCCTCGTCGATGGTGCTGATGCACACCTTGCGCGTCGGGAACGGTTGAGTCGGGGCTGTCATTGAGGAGTGTGTGCGTGCGTGCGTTGCGCAGGCAAAAGGGAGAATGAGAGGAATAGCTAGAGGCGGACAGGGCGACCGACATAGTTGAAGTGGATAACGTGGCCTGAAACGGGGAGGGATGTTTACCATTTTTGTAGCAGCATTATCGTTAAGTAAAGGTGTTATACTTAGTTCATTCAAGTTAACGAGTTACATGTTGGAGGGTCGTAGTTTTCTTAGAAGTGCATACCTCTGATTAGTAATGGTTCGTAAACATGGTGCCGCGGACCTCGACACGTGATACCACCGTATAGTCCATGGCCAAATGCCGCAGAAGAAAATGTGTTTTTGTTCACGACATGGATGAATCTATGCGTACGAGCTATTTGCAGGGGGGGGGGGGGTCAGTTAGCTACCGGTTGGTTGCGCTGTGTGTTCTCGACTCTGGGACGAGCGACTAGAACTCGGCAGGGTCGTGTGGGTGCTGCACCTGCACGAGGACTTCATACGCGCCTGCTCCGAGGACGCCACCGATGAGCGGGGCGAACAGCGGGATCAGGAAGTAGCAACTGTTCTCCGTGAAAACCTTGGAGCCGTAGCCCGCGAAGAAAGTTAAGAGGCGAGGAGCGAAGTCGCGCGCCGGGTTCATGGCGTAACCCGTGTTCATGCCGAAGCTCATGCCGAGCGCCATGATCATGAGAGCGAACGCGAACGGAGTGCCGACGGTGCCCGGAGAACGGTTGCGCTGGTCCGTGATGGCGTACACGCACAGCAGCAGCATTCCCGTGGCCAGAGCTTCAGTGTAGAAGGCGGTGAGGTTGGAAATCTCCGGGTTCGGGTGCGTCGCGAAGTTGTGGTACATGGTCTCTTTGTCGGGGTCGGCCTTCATGAGACGTTGGTAGTCGAGGATGTAAATGGCGAACGCGCCGACGAAAGCACCAAGGAACTGAGAAGCCATGTAGCCAGGCACCTTGCGCCAGGGGAGACGGCCGTACACGGCGTGCGCCAGCGTGACGGACGGATTCATGTGGGCGCCGCTGACACCTTCCGAGCAGTAGACGCCCATGAGCACGGCGATACCCCACGCCATGTTGATGCTGAGCCACGTGCCCTCCTTCTCTCCGGAGAGCACGATCTGGTTGTTGACGCCCATGCCAAAGGCGATCATAACGAAAGTACCGAGGAACTCCGCGTAGCACTCGCGCAGGTGCGGGTTCCTAGTCACGAACCAAAGCTTGTGGTGGTCTTCGTCGCGCTCGTACTGGCTGCGGTTGGTGTGGTGCAGCGAGCGCTCGCAGCGGTCGACTTGGCGTGGGGAGCACGGCGTGTCGGCATACGGAGCGTAATTCCCGCCGGACTTGTTAGAAACGTCGATGACGGGCTGCGTGGTGGTGGTGTAGCTCGACTCCATAGTGAAGTGCCGATTGGCTTGTTGTTGCTGGTTCCTGTAGCTGCGTTGCTTGAAGGAAGGCAAGTCTAATAGTGAGCTCAGGGCGGCGGTGCGAATGGTCGAGAGCAGATCCCCTGTAACGTGACGACACTCACCCGCGATGTCCTGGTGAGCTCGTGTCTATGATCCTCCCAACGGCTTGACCACCAGTACTAGAGCGCGCAAGGCTTGGACCATGCAGAGGGGCAACCGTAACCAACGCCAGCGGTGCCGGCAACGGACGGCGTCCAGTCGCGGGCAGAACGTGCCGCAAATTTACCATTGTCCGCGTGTTTTTGCATGGGGCGACGTCATGAGGCGAAACTCATTGAGGCTTTCCTCGCACTGAGGTCTGATTAAAGCGTTTCCGGGGCTTCCCATTGCAGTCACATCAGGCCGAAAATGAAAACCAGCCTGTCGGCAATCTACTATTGTTCTAACGTCATTACTCCGGACGCCTCCCATGATCATGAGAGCAAACGCGAACCCCGTGCCGACGGTACCCGGAGTACAGTTGCGCTGGTCCGTGATGGTTGGCGTGTAAGGCGGAGTAGTGGGACTTCATTTTGGCGGGGAAGTATGAAGTGAAGAGTAGCTTGGATGAGGCTGCGGGTGTAGCTGTCGCTGCAGGTTGCTTTACAAGCGTCAAATGAAATAATGAAGCTGGGTACGCGGCGTCGACACGCTCGGAGCGATTGAGTAGCAGGCAGTGGGGCGCCGTGGTGCTGGTGTTGCAGTGAGTGAGCCATAGGGGGCCGACTTTGCTGACTGCGCCGCTCGTCATCTCTCTCTCTCTCTCTCGGTTCTCTCCCACTACGCCACGGACCACAAGGTGTTGTCCCGAGTCGCCATCGTTGGCTGGGCAGGGCGCTACAAGAGAGCGGACAGGATCTTTTCCGCAGTGCGAGTCAACTTGAAGTGATCAGCCGATCAGCGTTCGCTGCGACTCGTCTACGGTTGACGACCACCTAATTGTCAGAGAGAGGCAGGAGCAGCACGACTGGAAGTGGGCAAGAGCAGTACGCGCAACGGTTTACTGTACTTTGGAGTGAGACTCCAGCATTATCCCCACGAATGCATCGTGCATTGTAAGGATCCCATCCCTGATACCATTGACTTATCGCCATATGGATACAGTATCTCAAACTTCAGATTTCGTGTCTGGAGCTTGAATGCGTTCGAGCTTGATGTTTCTTTCAAAGAAAACGTTGCAAAAGCGTTCACACCATGGGCTCACAGTTCACACCATGGGCCCGCAGCATCAAAGGTGTAAGCACGATTTCGTCCTCATGAGTGTGTTTATTGTTGTTTTAATGTTTCTGGTAACAGGCTTCACTGATGAAACATGGCGATGCTAGTCGTGAAGTCACGCGTTGTGCGACGCACTGCCGGTATGTTCGGTGGGGAGCACGGGATGCTGGATCTCGACGAAGAGGATGTAGGCGCCGGCACCGATGACACCACCCAGGAAAGGTCCGACGATCGGGATCCAGAAGTAGTACGAGTACTCCGTGAACGCCTGCTTGTACCCGGCGCAGTAGGCGAACAAACGGGGGCCTAAGTCACGATTTACGCTTGCACCCAGCCCAGTGTTCAGGCTGAAAGCCGCAGCAAGAGCCATGACGAGCATCGCCAAAGCAAATGGTGTTCGCACGGGTCCTGGGCAGCGGTTACGCTGGTCCGTGATAGTATACGCGCACGACATCAGAAAGGCACAAATCAGTACTTCGGTGTACAATGCCGTGTAGTTGGAGACGTCGTGAGGGTACAGGAAGTGCATCGTCTCGAGGTTTGCAGAAGGTTAACGATCTGGTGGTGGAGCTCGAACCCATACTGCATTCCAACCACTCCGTCAACGAGGAGCTCGGCTACGACGACCTTAACGTGTTCGGTCGACTGCGCGCTCTCACGCTCGTCAAGTGCACCGAGTGGGCCATCAAGGTGCGCGAGTTCATGGACTATATCTCAAGAGGCCGGCGACGTGCCCATGTTCGACGCCGTTGCGAAGATCTAAGTGGAATAGCTGACAGGTGCGATGACACCAATCAAATACACACCCTTCGCTTTACGTTGAAGGCCACGAAATCCTCGCCAGTGTCGGTTCGGAACAGTCGTCAAAGTCGATCGGAGGGCGGCACCACAAGCTGTATTGGCATTTCTCTATCGCTAACGATGTTCCAGACGCAAGATGGTGCCGGGAGCAGCTACACGTCGACGATCTACGGGTTCATCCGCGACCAGAAGTACGAGGAAGCGGTGCGGATCCTGCAAATCGAGTTAGAGAACCACCCGCACAGTCGGGCCGCTCTGTCGTTGTTGGGCTACTGCTACTACCACATGCAGCTCTTCCACCAGGCGGTCGGGATGTACGAGCAACTCTGTGCGAACTACCCGGAGGTGGACGAGTACCAGCTCTACCTGTCGCAGTCACTGTACAAGTCTGGGCAGTACGACGCAGCTTCAAGACGAGCTAGCCAGCTTGAAAGCGAGCAGTTCGCACAACGTGTGCACTTGCTGAGAGCGGCCTCGTACTACGAGCAGAACGACATCAAGGCCACGCGCTCGGTGCTGGAGGAGTGTCTACCCGACGACCCCACCACGATCGTGTTCGACGGGGCTATTGAGTACAAGGAAGGTCGCTACGAGGCTGCGCGTGCCAAGTTCGCCGACGCCCTCAACATCTTGGGCTACCAGCCGGACCTGTCGTACAACATCGCGCTCTGCTTCTTCAAGATGAAGCAATACGGCAACGCCATGAGGCAGATCGCCGAGATCATCGAAAAGGGCGTGCGAGACCACCCGGAACTGAGCGTGGGCAGCAAGAGCGAGCAGAATGCTGACGTCAAGTCGGTGCGAAACTCCACCGTGCTGCGCGAGACGGCTCTTGTCGAGGCGTTCAATTTGAAAGCGGCCATCGAGTACGAGATGAAGAACTACAAGGGAGCTCGAGACGCGCTGCTGGATATGCCGCCCCGACAGGAAGAAGAGCTCGATCCGGTGTCGCTGCACAACTTCGGCCTCATGAACATGGACGTCGACCCGAACGGCGGCTTCAAGAAGCTCAACTTCCTGCTGCAAAACCCACCATTCCCAGTGGAAACCTTCTCCAACTTGCTGATCTTGTACACGAAGCACGGATTTCACGACCTCATGGCCGACGTGCTGGCAGAGAACGCTCACCTGACATTCCAGTTGCTCTCCAAAGACTTTTACGACTTCATGGATGCCACCGTCACTCTGCAGACGTCGCCCGAGGACGCCTACCACAAGTACGACGAGCTCGCTACGAAGCATGTTGAAGGCCTGCGCAAGCTGACCAAGAAGATCCAAGACGCGCGCCTCGCTCAGTCCAACGAGGACATCAAGACCTCTCTGAAGGCGTACGACGACGCGTTAGAGGACTTCATGCCCGTGCTGATGGCGCAGGCGAACATTTACTGGGAGCGTGGCAACTACACACAAGTGGAGAAGATCTTCCGGCAGACGGCCGAGTTCTGCTCGGAGCACGAGGCCTGGAAACTCAACGTTGCGCACGTGTTCTTCCTACAGGGGAACAAGTACGAGCAGGCCATCCAGTACTACGAACCGTTCGTGAAGAAGCACCAAGACAACTTGCTCGATGTGCAGGCCATTATCCTGGCCAATCTGTGCGTGTGCTACGTCATGAACACCGACAACGAAAAGGCGGAAGAGCTGTTGCGCTCAATCGAGCGAGAGGAGGAGGAAGAATCGAGCCGCGACCCCGACAAGCGGCTCTTCCACCTCTGCATCGTCAACCTCGTTATCGGCACGCTGTACTGCTCCAAGAACAACTACGACTTTGGTATTTGCCGAGTCATGAAGAGCATGGAGCCGTACCACCGCAAGCTTGGGCCGGACACTTGGTACTATGCCAAGCGCTGCTTCCTCGGCCTGGCGCTCACCCTGGCCAAGCACATGACCACAATCCGCGACTCCACCATGGATGATATCCTCGAGTTCCTCGATTGTGCCGACCAGCACGGCAAGGATATCTTCACGACAACTGCAGCCGACCAGAAGAACGCCGGCACGACCGGGACCGATGCCATTCAACACACCATCAGCTACGAGGTGCGCAGTCCACGCGATAGAACATGTCGATCCTCATCTCACCTAGTTTTTTTCTTCTTCTGATGTTGCACAGGCGCGCGTCCTCAAGCGGACGTTCCTCAAGTTGCGCTCGTAGAACAAGCCCAAGACAGCATCGAATGGAGGTCTACCGATATAATGCAGCAGTTGGATGGACTCTGGAGAGCTGGTGCGCTCAGCATTTGGTTGTGCGTTGTGCAGATTCAACTGTATGCTGTTCATACCTGGTAGCTCGCGCTCGCTATTGTCGTTTTTATCTTACAGACTACGCGCGGCTCCACTTTCCTTGAGCCGCGTCTGGGTCGAACTGCTTCAAGTCAGTCTCAAAAGGGCAGCTCCTTCTCCCCCCCCTCGTCTTCACTCGTCGCGTACAGCACGTCGAGGACCGACAGTCCGAGCAGGTTGGTCTGCGCACTCGTCGTCTTCGAAAGCTCCGCGTCGTGAACCAACTCTTCAATCGCCAGCAGCTTGTGATAGTAGAAGTCGCGTTCCTCCTCCGTGCGATAAACCTGGCCGCGATGGAAGCCCACACACGCACATCAGCAAACAACACTGCACACCAGCAACACACGGCGTACCTCTTCGTGCAGCTCGTTGATCTGCTTCACGAGCGCCTCCTTCTCCTCCGTCAGTCCCTCGCTCTTGATCTTCAAGCTCTCCATCTTCCCCAGCACCGCCGCAATCTCCTCATCCTCCACATCAGCAGCAGTGCACAGTCGACTCGATCGACGACGTGGCGTACTGTCCGCCGTCGCCCTCTTCTTCGCCGGCGTCGGAGTGCGGCTCTCCACGGCAGCAACCCCGCCCAGCTTCTTGTCGTACTGAGCGCCGCCTTTCCCCCTGGCACACCGCGCAAGAGCGTTATACGGCTGCCGAGGCCGCTCGTGGCGGTCGTACAAGGCCTTGAGCCATTGCAGGAACGCGAGGTTGTCCTGGCACTTGCCGCGGACGAGCTTGTCCACGGGGATGTGCTTGTCGATCTTCAAGGCGGCGAGGCTCTGCTGCAGCAGCTTGTAGTTGCCCAGGCACTCGTGCGGGCGCGCCGCCGTCCAGTCGACGCCCATGGGCATCTGGCCCGGGTACAGCGCGTCCAGGACCTGGCAGGCCACGGCGCCCGAGCTCGCCTGCTCCACGCGCGTCAGCTCCGTCGCGCACAGCGCGTTCAGCCAGGCCAGCAGCTCCGTCCGCCCCACAAAGTACGCGCCGCTCATTGCTGCTGCAAGTGTGCGCTCGAAGGAGTGGAGAAGGCATCGTCCACCGCCGTCTTTCTCAGGCGCATAGCTGCTACTGTAGCTATGCCACATGGTCAAGTTGGATCTATGAACTAAAGTTAAATAGACACCATTACTACTACTAAAAACAGTCTCTGAGCCATGCGATACCAGTGTTGTAGCTTTCGGGCTTTCGGTTGCTTCCTCCACTCCATCATTGTGAGTAGACTTCATGCCTGTCTTGAATTATTCACGCAAGACCCAAGAGAACTCCCGGCTACCACGGGGGTCAGCCACGACAAGTTACCGGAATCACCGGCGCTTATTTCCTGGCTTAGTACCTTTCAGACATCTTGCACATAAATAATTGTAAATAAACGATCTTGAACCTCTCACTAATGCATACCACGAAAGGGCTAAGATCTACATCATGTAGACTACATGCACAACAGTAATTTGTTGAGTTGCCTTTTGTATCAATAATCAATAAATTTCAGGGAAATGGTACTCGAGGTCGTACCTCGATCGTGATACGAGTGGAGCTGCATAGATCGAGACTAGCAAACGTGGCAACTCCGCGCTACCACGCATTGACTTCTGGTGTTGTCGTTGAGCGCGATAGTCTTACGCGAAAAAATAAATATAGCGCAGGTGTGACGATCGACCGGTTGAATGGTAACTGTCTTCCCAATATACAATTATACAAGTATCATTTGGTGCGAAATGCCACCTGGTAAATTTCCAGAAAACATAGCATTTTAATCCAAACCTGGATTGGTACGTCCCCGTAACGAAAACAAGAACACATGAAGTCAATTGCGTGGTGTTACAGTCTATCTATCGTGCTAACGGAGCGCAGACGCAGCGCCGCCGAAGCTTACCGCTGCGGCAGCGGATGGTGGATCTCCACCACCACTCGGTACAGACCTGCGCCTACCACGCCGCCGCACAGCGGAGCCACGAGCGGGATCCAGAAGTAGTGGTTGCGCAGCGTGAACACCTTGGTGCCCCATCCGGCCAAGCACGTGAAGAGGCGCGGGCCGAAGTCGCGAGCGGGGTTGATGGCGTAGCCCGTGTTCATGCCGAAGGCCATGCCCAGCGCCCAGATGAGCAGGCAGAAGGCGAACGGAGAGCCCACGGGGCCTGCAGACTTGTTGCGCTTGTCCGTGATGGCGTAGATGCCCAGCACCAGCATGGCCGTGCCGATGAACTCCGTGTAGAAGGCCGTGTAGTTGGAGATGTTGTCGCTAGGGTACGTCGAGAAGCTGCTCTGCGTGGTCTTACGCTCCGGGTCCACCACGTTCAGGTTCTGGTACTGCATGACGTAGATGATGAAGGCGCCGCAGAAGGCGCCCAGCACCTGCGAGATCATGTAGCCCGGCGCCTTCCACCACGGCAGGCGGCCGTACACGCAGTGCGCCAGCGTCACGGCCGTGTTGAGGTG
>LGTU01000755.1:0-20651 GCA_001314425.1 Phytophthora pluvialis | reverse complement strand
TTGAGGGAGGCAGCATCTCGATGCAACGCGTCAAATAGTCGTTTTGAAACGGGTCGTCATCACTTTTACAATATTCCATTTGACCAACATTTGCCTGATCCAGCCACTCTTCCGTTTCAACTGGAGACAGTCCAGTTTCATTGCGTAAGTAGGATGCAGCACTAATGCTCATCTGTATTTTCTCCCGTTCATCAACTACAGCAAGTGCATCTTTCCAGGAATTACGACACATCATTTCAGAGGTTGCTTGCTGGTAATTTCATCTGTCGACAACGGTCTATTCCAGGGTGGCCAATGCAATGGGCGGCTCTGGAGAACAGCGCTCCGTAAAACGTGTTGAGAACTGAATTCAAAAGTGCACGCATTGCAGCGCAAAAGTGAAGGCTCCACAGCAGCTAAACCACGTCGGTGAAGTACTTTAGGTCTATTTCGAGCTGTCGATGGTATTGGCANAAACCACGTCGGTAAAGTACGTTAGGTCTATTTCGAGCTGTCGATGGTATTGGCAGCTCGCTAATATCAGAAAAAGGCGCCCCACATAGCGAGCATTTGAACAGGCTCAGATCCATTGGTAACTCAGTAGTCACTACGCTCCTTACTTAAGATTTGACTATCTCGCGAAAAGTTTCAGCATGAGCACTCCTCAAAATCGCCTCAATAGCCCTCGAGTTAGGTTGACAGTGTTTTAACCAAATCAAAAAGTGGATGTGCAAAGTGCCACGCCCCTGCGTCTCCACCATTCCAAAGTACGCCTCAACATCACCAAACAAGGCACGGTGTGGCAGTTTCTTTTTCGAAACTGGGTTAATGCCCAACGCACACTTAATAAAAGCGTCAACATGGCGAATGAACAAACGGGCTGAGGCACAATCATTGCCTAGGCTTGCACGACGCAGATCAGCTTTAGTTGGCATTGTTGCATCTAAAATGTCAAACAATGATGCCACAGACGAAATACCGGCATAGTGTGCCATTGCAAAGGAGTTGTCAGTATTTGGTGTAAGCGTGACAAAAAGCGCTGGCTGTCCGAATCGAGCCTGAGTGTCAAGGTCCAATAGCAAGTTCTGAAAAAAAAAAAATACTGGAGGCGTTTGAATAGATTCTTGGGTAGCGTGGTCCTCGCATCCAGCAAGAACGTTTCCCCAACAGTATTGAATCGTTGCCATTGGCTAAGGCTTGTTTCGGTTCTTCTGAGTGCTTCTCTTGATATCGTTGGCAACGTGGCTTGAAAGTACTTAAATCGATCGATGACTCTTCCAGTCGAACTTGGTTAATATTTCTCCATCTCACTCAGCGATGACCCGTCCTCAATTTCAAGCTGGTAGTTTCTCGTCTGGAACGTATCTAGCTTCGATAGTCTGCAGCAGAACAAGACCCATCCTTAATCGAGTTGCCTACGAGATTCTTCACGGATGATTTCACTGGGACTATATACCAAGTATTTCGTCCAACCAATCATACGACACAGTATGCCTCGCTGCACACTATAGATAACTTGACCACCGCATACGTCCCGAAGTTAATGTGGAGAACCCGGCTTGCACGAGGGATAAGTACTTAGCATCTGGAGTTGACATCCGCTTAAAACGACTTGACGAACCCCTCTTGGTTTTCAACCAACAGTCTACGAGTTTATTGTTTTAACTCGGCGAAACAAATCTTAGAACTTTCGACTTGGAGCCTCAGACATCCTTGTATTTGGTCGATAGCAAGCTTCCTAGTATCCCGCTGTCGATCATTCAGTTGGGTCCTGCTGTGCTCTCGCTCAAGCCGCGCTGGACGCTGCTACATCCATTTCTGGTGGATCTACGTATTGGTCTGGTCTCCTGAATATCCTGTGCGGTACCACAACAATTCAGAACCACTATCCTCTGTTCACTTCTTCGTGAGGGTCAAATTAGGATGTGTTGCGCGAAGCTGTGAATTGTACACTAATGAAAAAATAGAGAGCATATTTTTTTTTAGTTTGTGGGAGCTCAACAACTTGTCACGTTTTCGCAAAGTACAAAAATTGCGTGCAAATTCTTTGACGCAAGTCAAGGCAATTAACGCGTGGAAATGGGTCGTCCTAACGTGGCCAACCCATCTTCCTCGTCAGAGTATGTGAATCTTTCGTTTTGCGGCTTCCTGCTCTGGTGGCTGGTCATTTTTTGTGTTCACCTGCTGACGTGCACGGACCACGCGGGTTTCGCAAAGTTTTACTGGGACTTCAACTCGTCATTCCTGAGTTTCTCACTCGAGGACTATAAGATCGGGATGCCTCGGGAAAACTATCTCATGATCGCCTCCGTGCAAATTGTTTTACCTTCCGTCCACGGAATTTGTGTTCTACACATGATTATCTGCTTGGCCTGGCAGCGGACAACATCATTCACTCTAGGAGCCAAACGTGCTAACAATGGGTCCAGCAAGACTGTAGCCACCATGCTCGACTTGAATTCAGTATCGACCCAATAGTTCGAGCTGGACAGAACCGGAAACATTGTGACTCAAAGCCTTACACGAGTGTATATGAAACTTGCGCATCGGCGGGGCTTCTTTGGTGTCAATGGCAGATACTTCCACAGTATCCTCATATGTCGAGAAATTCTAGAGACAGTACTCCAGACTGTACAAGCGGTGCGCATGAGCAAGTACCTCCCCCGCCGACAGCTGAATCACTTCTATGTGGGTTTGCTTATAATCAACTGTTGGTCATCTGTGCTGATCTACTCACAATGGTTTTGGCGTGGCGAAGCTCAACGTCGGTTTGCGTTAGTTGTGTGTGACTGTGCGTTGGATATAATGTCGACCGTGGGGGTGTCGGTTTGGATTGTCCTGGCATATGTGGATCAGTACAACGTCCAATTAGCAGGATTCAACTTCGACCTTCTCACTGACGACAATTGGGTCAGCCAAATGATCAATGAGGCACAAGTGATACTAGTCATGTCATGGTCTGATATGGCTATGCGTGTCGTCTTCTCCCTTGGACTGATCATTACTACGACAAGTATGAAAGAGTTGTTACACTATTCGCCTAAACAAACTACCCGACGAATAGCTGCCGTTGATCCTGCAGCGACAAATTCCTCACAAATTGATCCAGTAACATTTTATGCGACGCATGGTACCATGCCACCACTCACCGCTTGCACGAACGTTAAGCTCGAGGGTTCTAATACTCACGTACTGAAAGAAGCCTCAACCACCAAGGGGGCACTCCAGGTCGTCCAAATCTCTTTCATGGGGTGCATGCCTTATTTGCAATTTGGGGGATTGTAGTCTTGGTGGTACATATGCAAGCTGTCGCAAAAACGCCGTTAGAGGGGTGCTACCGAAAGTGCAGCCCATGGCTGGTGAATTACCATCGTGCTTTGTCGTGAACTTCAACTGTTCACAATTTGGGCATATCCGGTACTGGAGAACAAGTGCAAAGTGAATGGGAGAGGTTTGATCGCAGAACGACAGTTAAACTGAACGTTTTGCATTGCCCGGGAGTTATGGTGCCTGCGACTTTGCAGGACTTTAGCCAGCTCCGAGAACTTCGCTTTTACAACTCAACAATCGTGGGTTGGGATGAAAACGCTGCGATCACGAATACTCACCACCCAAAGTTGACGGTGATATCAGTCGTACGCACGAGTATGCTTAATGGTGTTCTCCCTCTTGGATTCCAGGCATTGGATTTCACTGCCGGCCTGTTTGAAATACATTTTTGTGAGACGAATCTTGAAAAAATACCCGACGACATCGACTTGAAGTGGCTTGAAGGCTCGAGTATCTATGTGGAGAATAGCAAGCTGCCAGCTGTGCCGCTCGCGCTGGTTCGACTAAATCCCTACTATCTCGTCTTAGGGGGAAATCCCATCACTGAGGTGCCGCCGGAGTTCTTCGAGACCACTGGAATGCTTTATCTAATTCTTAGCCGTACCAACATCAGCATGCTACCCCAAACGATTCAAAATTCGACTACAAATGCGCCCTTCGTCGATATCAGAGACACAGCTGTCTCATATTTTTGGTCATGGATGGATCCACTTGTTGAAACGATGCTAGATGTATCACCATTGATTCTTGCTAGTGGCTCTACGTATTGCAATGGTCTAGACGAAATAACGAGCGGGACTTCACAAAGCTTCAGCGCCTTATTTCACGAGGAGTACTCAGCACTTCTTATGAATGCATTCGAGGAAAACTGGGGACTTCTTCGCCTGGCGGTCGATTGCTCACCGTCACTCTTCACTACAATGTTTGCTATTGGTGACTGGGATGAAATGTATCGTGTTGAACTGTAAACCCAAGCACCTATTAACTCCTGTCAGAGCTTTAAGAGATTGGCAGAATGAGTTGTCGGAGTTGAAGATCCGAAAATCCGCGAGCTACGCCGAAATGCACTCCAGCTCTCTTCAATTCTGTCGATTGAAGGTTTCGTTCTTTTGGCGCTGGACTGATCAAGTACTAGACGAATTGGCGATTCGCCTGGAAGATCCAAATACAACCGCAATCTCGAGAGTATCGCGAATGGCGTGACAGACACTTTTCGCGTTGAGCTTCACCAGAATATGAAACGAACCCCATGGATCCAAGCAATGCAGTCAATGGTGGATCCATCTGGGCGTTCCATGTTAGCATCACAATGGATATCGCAACACTGTATCCACTAGCAGCGGAGGCCATGAAAAATGAACGATGCAGTGACCACCCACTCGAACAAGTGTTCTCGATGTGGAACTGCAGCTCTCCGCGTCTCTCTCTGTTCCATCTTCGGCAAAGCCTCGCAGTGTACTATGCCAACGCAAAACCCCTAGCAATTTAGAGGTAAAGTGATGTCTGCAGATACTGTTACTTACGAATCCGAGACGGAGATGGAAAATGAAGGAAGTAGTGATAAACCCCACGAAACTCCTGGTGGGGGGAGCTATGTACACGGGGAGTATAATATATGTTGGAAATTGCAAGTATTGCGGTAACTACCGCTGAAGCTACTGAAGGAAAATGCAGAAAGTTTTAAGCGGCGAGGGAAGTTGCAGCGTTGGGCGAAGTAAACAATGCGACCCATCATATAAATTATAATATCCAGACAGTTCAAATGTGGACTGGATGATCGCTCGCTACTTCATAAATGTTGGGGGGGGGTTTCGACTTGTGGACAAAGTCTAACTTTACCACTGACGTGAGACGATTTGTTGTCGCGCTTGCACTCATCAAGACGAAGACCCACGGAGGTGAGAGCCCCTTGGACCTTAGTTGACTCCAGGCTTGCCCCGGCTTTGCGTGCAGAATGGATACGGCGGACCAAGAAGTTGTTGTCGTGACGTGGTGGGCATTTATGATGTGGTGGCTTATTTTTCTTTTTATACACCTGGTTACATGTGGCTACAATGCAGTATACGCACTCTTTTACTGGGAACTGGAACAAACTACGCTCTGCTGGTACCTTGTTTTCTATCACGTGGGGATGGCGCCAGAATACTACAGAATAATTGCCGTAGTCCATGCTGTGATGAGTTCAATTCATGCTGTATGCGTTCTATTGATGGTGGGAAGTTCACTATGGCTTCGGACATTAGCCTTCACACCATGGGGTGGTTCGTGTGTTATTGGGCACGATGGAACGAGGCGAGAAAGCGGGAGGCCCGAACTGAAAATGATCCAGGGCACTGATACAAGCCGTCGTTCCAGCTCTTTCATTCGCAGCAGTGTGTCAAAATTAACCTTCCAGCTCACCGACCGGTATGGCCTGCTCGGTGTCAACGGAAAGTACTTCCACATCATACATACGTGTCGAGAGCTCATCGAGACATCGTTCCAGACCATACAAGCCTATCGTATGAGCTTCCTACTCCCAAACATGCTACTCAACCGGTTCTACGTGATTGATCTCGTACTTAATTGCTGGTCTTCAGCAATTATCTACGTACTTCCGTTCCGCAAGGATGAGACCCGCAGAAGGTTTGCAAGTCTGGCATCCGATTGCGCGCTGGATCTCCTGTCGTCCATGGGGGTGACGTGTATCGTTGTGCTCAGTTATATAAGTCAATATGACACCGAGACGACGGACTTTACGAGGGGTATTTGGTACAATGATGAATGGGTTGCCCACGCCCTGAACGAATTCCAGATGATTTTAGTTGTGTCATGGTCCGACTTATTCAGTCGAGCGCTGTTTTCCCTTGGGGTCGTTGTCACTACAACAAATTTAAAAGAACTTTTATATCGATCAGCACGACATCTGAACCGTGTGGTCGTCGCAACAAACACGAAGTCGATGTCACCCAAGCAAGTGAAAGTGAAGCCGACATTACACCAAAGCAGCACTCTACGTCTAATGATAGGGGAGGACCCACATCCAGTACCTATCGCGTATGGCAAGTCGTCACTTACATATACGTGGTTGCATCGCGTGGCGCTCGTATGGATGCACGGTGTGCCCTTGATATTTTTGCTTTGGGGACTCGTCGTATTAGGACTTCACATTCAAGCTTCTATGCAACCTGGACTACCACAATGCGTACTACAGGTGCGTACGTGGTCTGTCTCGAAACCATCGTGCTTTTTCCTGTGCCTAGATTGCTACCAGCTTGGAATATCTGGATTAGTTGACGAAGTAGACTCCAATTGGCACGAGTTCGATGGATCCACAGTAGCGATCATGTTGATCAAGCACTGCCCTTTGCTTGATGTGCCCGATGTGTTCAACGAGTTTCATCAACTTATCAGCATCAAAGTGTATAACTCGACCATTTTTGCCTGGAAAGACTCTGCTGCAATCACGAATAGCAATCACCCAGAGTTTTTGGCACTCATGCTGGCCCGCGTCAATATAACCGACGGATTACTGCCAGCCGGGTTTATGTCGAGCGACACCCCAGCCAACTTGTATGATTTCGAATTTTGTGTTACGAACATCCGTGCAGTGCCCGATGACCTCGACACGAAATGGAATTCTGGGTCAATGGTTTTTATGGAGTACAGTCAACTGGAAGAAGTTCCACCGGCTGTATTACGTATCATGCCATACTATTTATCCCTCGTTGGGAGTCCTATCAGCGAATTACCACACGAAATATTTGAAATCGAGGGAATGACGGACTTAGCTATTGGATACACCAACATTCACGAGTTGCCCGAGCGCGTGACTCAACTTTCGACGACACTTACAACCATCTATATGCACGAGACGAATGTTTCCTACTTTTGGTCGTGGACGGACCAACTCATTAACAGCGATAACTCGCGTTGGATGTCACGACCAATCTTGGCCGGTGGCTCGGCATACTGTGACGACCTGGAGCGTATTTCAAGTGGATCTGCCGATGTTTTCCATGCATTGCCATCGCCACAGTACTCGGTGGATTTGATGGACCCAGCCAATGCGATACCCGGAGGTTCGATCTGGTCATGGGTAGACTGCAGTCCTGCCATCAGTGGCACTACTGCTCCACTCTTCGCACTTGCCGCGGAAGATGAGCGAAATGCTATTTCGTTCTGAACACCTTGGTATGAATACAGTCTCTAGCGACGGCGTGATACAGCTGCATAGTGCACCAAGTTTGGCATCAATTGATTAAAAAGACCAGAGGCCTTCATCGGAGGCCGTGCATAAATTCCTAAGCAATATGATATTCTCCTTACGTACAAGCGGGGGTTACACGGCTCCGTAACCCTTTCTGAACTACTTTATCTCGATTTCAGTATGTATGACAGATCAGAGTTTCGGTCTCAGACCCAAAATCGACCGCCGCATTAGACTTGCTACTCGGCGTCCAGCTGCAGCTCTCGCGCGTCGTTGCAGACATAACGCAGCATGACCCGCCCCCCAGTTCCGCACTTGTGTCCCCCACAGCCTCCGTAACCCCCGTGCTCATCCACATCGAGCAGCTGCTGGACGAAATCCGCGCCACCACTCGCGCCGTCGTCGCCAAAGCCTCGCAACCTCCTAGATCAACAGACACTTTAGCCACAAAACCAATGGCAAACGAAGATTCCGCGTTAAATTGGAGTCGGAAGATGTTGTGGACTACGAATCTGAGACCGAGACGGAAGACGAAGCCACCGCCGGACAAGAAGAGACCAACGGTGAGTCGTTCCATGGTGTCGGAGTGAAGCGCTCGAGAGAGGGCGAAGGCGAAGAAAAGGAGGAGCCACTGCCGAAACGCGCCGACATTTGTGGCACCCAGGACGCAGCATCGAAAGCCGTAGCGCAGCTTTGTGCTGTTGTCAAGAATTACAGTTTATCCGCGACCAAGTGTGTCACGCTTGACGCGCAAACGAGCCAGAAGGCAATATGCAGAGCGCTGAGTAACTTAGAGCGCTGGACCACTGCAGCGATCAGCAGGATGCTCGTTTTCTTAGAGAAAGGAGGAATTCCGACTGTGGACGTCGCTACGGATTTTCGGGATGCCTCAGTGTCTCTGCCTCAAACATTGACGCACCTCAGTGTTCACCGGTCGATGAGCACTACATGGATCACAGCGACGAAGACGAATATTGCACGGATAATTGCGTATGGCAAAGAAAATAATGAGCTGCCTGCCTGCCTGTCAGATCTTCAGATGGAATCGATCTCAGGGAACTTGGCCACCAAACCGGACGTTTCGAACCCAGACTCGCTTCGTAAAATCGAAGCGTACATCAACCGCATGGCTCAATTCGGCGGGCTGGATCCAGGTCGAATGGAAAAGCCACTCGAGAAGTTAGCCAGTCTTTTTCGCAATGACTTCAAAGCGTGCAAGCTAAAGCAGAGAACAAGCGAAGATTGGGCTCGTTTTGCTAAAATCGGAGAGGTTTTGGTGGAGTGGATACGCTTGTCCGAGCGAGCGACGGAGCCGCCTAAACTGCGCCCTCAATTAGCCAGGTTTGATCATCAACTCAGGGGTTTTGACAAAAGGTGCCCTGGCCGAGTACCCGCCACCCTACTGGAGTACGTGAGGCATATCGCTATGAAAACCCTAGGCGATGCTGCTTGTAACGGCTCACTGCTTTTTTACGTGTGGATACTGCAGAGCTTCTGCTGTCCTAGTAGGGTTTGTTCTCCCAAAGAAACGAAACTAACTCGTCTACCAGTCCCAGACTGCATCATCATGAAACAAGATATTACCATCCGATACGAAATTATCCTGGGACGGAGCAATTCTCCATTGCTGCTGGGGGAAATATCTGAGATCAAGAATAGGTGCGACGGAGAAGCTGTCCAACAAGATTTACATGTTTTGTTTTATCTTGTCTATCTTTGGCTTTCTTTGTCATGCGGGTGCTCTTCAAAACGCACTGCGCCTCCACACAGCCCCCCCAACGCGGATTAGCGTCCATACTGCTGTGAAAGCCAGCAACATGGACCCGGCCAGAGGATTCGTGGTTGTGTCATCGTGGATGTTTGCATTGTGGTGGCTGATATTCATTGGAGTGCACTTCGTCACGTGCGGCTACAACGCCTTGTACGCACTCTTCTACTGGGAACTGGGACAAACTGTACTATGTCGATACCTTGTATTTTATCAAGTTGGCATGCCACCGGATCACTATGGAACTATCGCCGCGATTCACGCTGTGATGTCGTTGCTACACGGTCTTTGTGTGCTTATGATGACTCTCAGTTCACTGTGGTATCGGGTGCTGACATTTACACCGTGGGGTGGAACAAGTATTGCAACAGAGGGCGCTAAAAGCATGTACAGCAACTCGCACCTATCACAAATCGAAGCAAAGAACACTAAGCGCGGAAGTCGTGTCCACGCCACGATTCGAAGAAGCTTATCCAAGCTAACTGGATCGCTTACTGACCGATACGGGCTGCTGGGGGTCAATGGCACGTATTTTCACGTGCTACATACTTGGCGGGAGCTGATTGAGACGACATTTCAAACCATTCAAGCTTACCGCATGAGCTTTCTACTTCCCAGCATGCTGCTCAATCGCTTTTACGTATTCGGTCTCGTCGTTAATTGCTGGTCATCCGCGATAATCCACGCTCTACCCTTCCGTAGTGACGAAGGTTTGCTTGTCTTGCATGTGATTGCGCGTTGGACCTCATGGCAGGCATGGGGGTGACGGGTATTGTTGTATTGAGCTATTTGGACCAGTACGACCCCGAAACCACCGATTTCGGTTTGAACCCATGGTACAATGATGAATGGACCGCCCGAGCATTAAATGAATTTCAGATGGTAGTAGTTATATCGTGGTCAGATCTTTTGAGTCGAACAATTTTCTCGCTGGGGTTACTGATCACGACGACAAACCTGAAAGAGCTGTTGTACCGATCTGCTTCGCGTGGGAATCGTGTAGCTGCTGAGGTAAAATTAAAGCTGAAGCAAGTGAAAGTAAAAGCTTTAGTCCAGGAAATTGACACTGAGATGCCTCATCTCACAAAAACGACACCTCGTGGGAATTTAGCTGAAAAGATCAGTTGCGTCAGTCGTGTGCGGAATGTGGTCGTGCGTGGAGTACACATTATGTTCTTCGTGTGGGGATTGCTAGTGCTCGGGTTTCATGTCCATGCCTCTATACAGGCAGCACTACCGCAATGCATGCTGCAAGTACGTCCATGGGCTGTATCGAGGCCGTCGTGTTTTCTGGTTTCTCTTGACTGCCACCAGCTTGGTATATCAGGACAGATCGATGAAGTAGATGAGAAGTGGCACGAGTTCGACGGGTCTACAGTTGTCATGATGGTAATTAGGCACTGTACTTCGCTCGACGTACCTGACGTTTTCAACGAGTTTCACCAACTTATCAGTGTCAAACTGTATAACTCTACAATTGTTGACTGGAGAGAGTCTGCTGCCATCACGAATACGAACCATCCAGAATTTCTATCTCTAATGTTGGTTCGTGTCAATATGACCGACGAAGTTTTACCGGCTGGTTTTCTGTCGAGCGACACCCCTCTCAACCTCTATGACTTTGAAATGTGTATCACAAACCTGCGCGATTTACCAGAAGACCTAGATTTGAAGTGGCTAATGGGATCCTACGTTATTATCGAGTTTAGTCAGCTACACACTGTTCCAGCTTCAGTGCTCCGCATACTGCCAAGCTATCTATCTCTCATGGGCAATCCTATCAGTGAGCTTCCACCAGAGATTTTCGAGATCGAAGGTTTGACAGACCTAGGTATCGGATTCACCGATACCTAGGTCTCCCTCAAAACGTGACCCAACTTTCCTCCACACTCACCTCCACCTATCTCCCGTATACGGATGTGTCCTACTTCTGGCCGTGGGTGGAAGATCTCTTTGGACGCAAGAGTGCTCGCTGGGTGTCTAAAGTAATTATTGCCAGTGGATCAGTGTACTGTGACGATTTGGAGAGGATTGCTAACGGCTCTAGTGATTCGTTTAGCATGCCTTTATCGTTAGAATACGCGGTCAATTTGATGGATCCAAACAATGCTCTTCCGGGTGGATCGATCTGGTCATCGGTGGATTGTAATCCCGCTGTGAGCGGGGTCAGTGGCCCTTTATACCCGCTTGTAGCCGAAGATGAGCACAATGCCCTCGACGTTTGCGCGCTTGGTTATGCGTGTGACTAGTGCTGCCAACAATTACACATTTAATATACAGAAAACTATTACATTTGCCTGCTGCATGATCTGCGGCCTTGGATACCGAAGGCGCTCAGGTTTAGCAGTGGTGCACCCTACACGTAGCATTCAAATTCAATTCGGCCCCTGGCAGTTTACACGAAATCAGTGGGATCCGACGTTATTGACCCAACCAAACCAGACCTAAGCCATTGTTATAGCGCTGGAACTCACGTTGGAAACCTATCCTGGGACCCCGCACGTACTAAAAACAATGCAAGGTGGTATACCATTATCGTGGTACAAATTCACTGAGTGCCTACGATGAACATCCTGTGCCGTGTTGAGCGTGAGCTGGAGCGGCTTGCGACCGAGATTGAGCTCCAGGGCCAATGAACCACTGCTTTCGGCGACTCTGCTCGGAGTTCGGCAACTTTAGTCCATATCGATCAACTTCTAGACCAAATTTGCTACTCTACCCGCGCACTCGCTGCGGCGGCAGAAGAGGAAGTTTGCACTGTTGAGACACCTGCTCAAGCCTCAGGATCCGAAACAGAGACGGAGGATGAAGAGCTAAAATACGACACGGAACTATTCGCCATTGCTGGACGAAAGCGCCCCCGAGAGGAAGAGGCAGATCAGCACCAGTCGAAGCACGCCACAACTGCAGAGCGGCTCAAGCTTAATGATGAGCGAGGAACCGAGCTCCGAGACACTGTTCAACGGTTTTTGGAGTGCTCCATGGCACTCAAGAAACTAGGAGAGGAGGAGAAGAGACAGGTCGTCAGAATGGAGGTGAGCAACTTGCTCAACAGGTGTGGAAGAGCGATGGCCCTCATGTTACGCTTTCTAGTTGACGGTGGAGTTCCTACAGAGGAGACAGCGTCGGCGTTCCGTGATGCAACGATCTTGGTTCCTGTCATCCTGGATTGTCACATGACGCAGAAGAGCGCGAGTTAGCAATGGCTCACCACGACGATCACGAGTATTGAACAGATATTGGCCTTCGGGAAGGGAAATCCTGATCTGCCAGCACCTCTTTCGGATCTCCGGCTGGAATCAGCTCGAGTAGCGCTGCAGCACGAGCGGGGTCGCGATGGCACTGAGTATCTCCACAAAATGGAAGTGTTGGCAGAGGGCATGGGGTCCCTGAAGGGTGTACAAGATGATGGACTTGCATTCGGAGAGTTCGCCAACTACTTTTGTCGTGATATCAGATTGTGTACGCGCCTTGAAGAGGTTGGGAAGGCACCTCCACGAACCGAAGATCAGTGGAAACGCTTCGGAGCCTGTGGCGAGATATTAGCGGAATTGATTCGGAAGGCAGGTAACAGTCCTGCAAAGCTCAAGCTTCCCCCTCATTTATCGAGGCTCCTTGGACAGCTCAGGGGGTTTTCAAAGCAGAATCCTGGGCGGGTACCGACGGCACTGAAGAAGTACGTGCGAGTCCGTGGATTTCCCTTAGCTGTGGATGAGAACGGTTCTAACGTGACTGTTGTGGTTGGTCTGCAGAGTTTCCCCAAGACTACTCTACCTGGTCGCAAAACCTGGTGCCAAACCGCAGAAAACATCGAAGTAGGGCCATGCGGCTGAATTCCATACTTTCGAAGAAGCAATATCCAACCAAACAGGTGTGATCAGCTGTCGTGATGCTACAACTTACGCTCGATAGAGGTTAGCCGCGATGTTTACGAAGTACTTCGAAGTAGGAGTGATCTTGCCCGACAGTATGTATACACTCAAGGGGGGCCGAAATGATCAGTTGCAGCTCTGACGCATCATGAAAGTCCATGGGTACTGCACCTACATGCTGAAAATACTAACAGCCAGGCGTTTTCTTCGCCAGCAACGGTCTTCAATACCGCCGGAGATCTGTCTGACAGTCCTTGCTGGACTTCAACTCTTTACCAATCCGGGTACAGAGTTCAGACAGGCAAACCGTGTTTTTCTGTTCGTGTCCACAGAAAGGATCAGGTCTGTAGATTTCACATGGGTTACGATGTTCAACTGTTTCAAGCGTGCGGCTGTCTCGAGCTTCTACCGTTAATGTGGTGGCCGCTCGGTCTCAAGGGTCCTCGGATGGCGAAGATCACACCATTCCTGAATTCACGAACTCCAGCACAGATCGCCTACAGTCGTCCAGATGCGTCTCCCCAGCTTCAGTTGCTGGGCTGGTGCCTTGCTGACGCTCAGTGCTTCCAATTCTGGTGTTCATGCTCAAAGCTACGATGCCATCGTCGTGGGTAGTGGACCCGGTGGCCTCGTAGCTGCTGAGTTCCTGTCACGCGATTCGAGTGTCTCCGTCCTGATCCTCGAAGCTGGTCCAAAGTCGCTCGCTGCTACTGGTGGTACGGACTCCCCCGACTACGCTCAAGGCAAAGGTCTCACGAAATTCGACATCCCCGGAGAATACGACGTAACCATCTACAATGCCGCGAACGAGCAATATCGCGTCGAGTGGATCTCTGACCAATACATGTGGCTCGGCAAACTGGTCGGTGGATGCTCCTCCATCAACGCCGCGCTCTACTTCCGTCCTCCAGACTCGTACGTCACCAACATGCAGTGGCCGTTCTCCGCGGCTCAAATGGTCTCCAAGATGGACGAGAACGAGAAGCTCCACGGCCACACAGACAAACCCTCGAGTGACGGTGTTTGGTATACCCAAGAAGGGTATTCGATCGTGTCGAAGGCTCTGCTGGCGAGGGGATACGCTGAGCGCACCATCAACGACGCTACAGCACGCAACAGCAAGACCAAGACGTTCGGACACGCTCCGTTCACCTTCAAGAATGGAAAGCGTGACACCCCTGCCAATGCCTTCTGGGGACAAATGAGCGGCCGAAGCAACGTGAAGCTTCTTACTGGAGCCAAGGTGGATTACATCCTACGCGCCTCTGGTGGTAAAACTACTGGAGTGGTCTACAATGGCGGAACACAAGCACTGCTGTCTTCTCGTGGAGCTGTGCTTATGGCTGCTGGAGCCTTGAGTACGCCCAAGGTGTTAATGCAAAGCGGCATCGGTTCAAGTTCGCAGCTCAGCCTGCTCAACGGCCGCAATGGATTCGGTGGTGTCTCTCAGGCAGCCGGGTGGGTCGTCAATGCCAACGTTGGACGTAATCTGTTCGACACCAACGTCGTGTTCGCGTCGTTCTCGCACCCGCAGATGAGCTCGTTCCAGTACAAGAACAAGCCGAGCTGGGCGATCAACCAGTACATGAACCAGGGCTTCACCGGCCCGTGGACGAGCTCTGGCCCAACGCTTATCAGCTACGAGAACTACGAAGTTCAAGGACGAACGTACGAATTCCAGTCGACTGCTCTCACCAATGGCTTCGGAGAATTCTACAGCCGCAGCAATGCATTCACACTCGCACTGTACGTCAACAACCCAGAGTCACGGTCAGCATCGGGTTTTGATGGCAACACCAATTGGAAGGCATTCAACGAAGGAACTCCTTACTTTGGCACGAGTCGCGATCTGGCCGCGTTGCAGTCGTATGCCCAACGCACTGTCAGTGCCATGGTAGCCCAAGGTGCCACGTTCCTTTCGGCTGCGTCTGATGATACGTCTGTGGCGAACTGGGTAGCATCGAGCCGCGGATTCATCACGCACCACTTCGGAGGTAGCTGCTACGCCTCAAGCAACTCCGCTGACACCAAGCGCTGTGCTGACGAGAAAATGCGCGTCATCGGTATGAGCAACGTGTTTGTGGCCGATGCTAGTGCCATGCGCGACGGCACGGTCAATCCGTACGGCTTCATCATGTACATTGGTCGTGAGGCGGCTGATCAAGCGAAGACTTACATTGCTGCGAATACTGGAGGCACAAGCTCCACCTGCTCGACTGTAGAAAATAATGTCGACTATATCGGCAACGATCTGACCAGCATGACAAGTTCAACCGCCACTGGATGCTGTGCTATCTGTGCTGCGACTAGCGGTTGCAATGCGTACTCATGGAGCAACCACAACGGTGGTACTTGCTGGCTCAAGAGCGCGAAGGGGGGTACACAAGCCACGACTGGTGTCATATCTGCTACGCTGAACGGAGGTTCTACTTCAGCCTGTACTACAATCCAAGAAAATACTGACTACACCGGAAACGACCTTGCCAGCGCACCTAGCAACACCGCAGAAGGTTGTTGCTCGATTTGCAAGGCTCGAAGTGGCTGCAACGCTTACACATGGACGAACTACAATACCGGCACGTGCTGGTTGAAGAGTGCGAAGGGCGCTACTTCGACGAAGACCGGAGCGAGATCTGCCACAATCAGTTCAACGTCACCTACATGCACGTTAGTGAACAACGTCGACTACAATGGAAACGACGTCGGCAACTCTCCCAGTGCGACAGCAAATGGCTGCTGCGATATTTGTCGCTCGAGGACAGGATGCAAAGTTTTCACGTGGACGAACTTCAATGGAGGCACTTGCTGGCTCAAGTCGGCGCAAGGAACCGGATCCACGGTCGCTGGTGCGGTCTCGGGAACCATCTAAGTTACATCGCACGACAATGAGGTATAGTATCGATAGTTTGCTGTTAGCAACGTCTCATGTATATTCTGCACAGGCAAACTCGATTGCAAGATAAAGAGACTACATTATACTAATGTATTGGTACTGTCGTTTTAAGGCTTGCACGTCAACCACAAAAACTGTCAAGGTTCTTGCAGTTGTTTAGGGATAAATGCATGACTTCCTTCACGCGTAGTGGGCGGATTAGTGCATCTAACACAATTACTATTCACATGTTCTGCAACGCATTATAGAACTTCACGTCGGACATATCGTATACGACTGCCACCAGATGCACAACGAGTAAGATGAACCACAATTCTGTAAAACCACGGAGAGTACTGGAGTGTTGTGGATAAAAGCTTCACCTTCTGTGTCATGATTAATTATGTCAATTCGGCACATTGGGTTGAACGTCAAATATGTTATTTACCTACAAATATACACAACGGAGACGCAGGTACTGTATTGCGCGTGCTACACGTACCTAAAATTTCCCTGCGCCGTTCATCGTCCAAGCGTATACTGTTTTCCGACGTTCTTGTGAAAGCTCGAACAACCCACTTGGCCTTGGCTCTCTAACGGTAGGGCATCAAGATCCTGTAGTGCGGCTGCTGCATAGTCCTCTACCACCGATTGCAACGGTGGTCATCACCTCCCATTTTGTTTTTCCTTCGGGCTTCAGTCGGTGTTACGTCCCAGGACCAGAGAGCCACGGCGGCTACAGACAAGTCCATTTCTTAGTCCGGCAAGGTTTTCATGACGTGCAAAGCGTTTGCATGATCAGAGCACTGAATCACATCCTACAAGAGACCAACACTAAACCTGCAAACGTGTTAGCTAGCAGCAGCACGACGCGCAGCAAGCTTCTGAAGTTTTTTTGGCGTTGCCACATTTGCATCCGCTTTCGAGTGTTCCTATCATCAGGCAAAAAGCAGAAATTGATTCAGCATTTGATGAACATCCCGTAGACAAGAACTATAAACATTGAACCTTCCCTACCTGTAGAGCGTAGCCGGCAACCGGTCAGGGAATTAAACTTGAAACCTCTCAGCCATTTCTAGCATCGCTTTCAGTTGCTGAGGGGGTCTGTTCATCGTCGTGCGCTTTACTGCATCTTCAAGCGCCTTGGCGACTTCGGTAAATGCAACCCAGCGTTCTTCCGAGCGCGGAGCAACGCCAATCTCTCGTGTGAGCATATAGGCATCCAGGCTTTGCTGAAACCAGGGTACCAGCTTTTGTAGCAGCCCCGCCTTGCTCAGGTCTTGGTTACGTTGGTCTTGAGCTGTTAGGACAAACTCACGAAGGGCACGCAAGCGGACGTCACAAGACTTTCCCGTGTAGATCTTGAGCTCTAGCAGTGTCGACCGTAGCAGCAGATCGGGGAAAACGTCCGAAATCTCAGCGCTCGTGTTAGCAAGTCGCTGAAGCTTGTCCAACTGATTGATCGCTTGCCTCAGGAGTCTAGGTGCAATTTTTCCCAACCCACGGTCGTCTGCCACGAGGTCCCGCAGCGTGGTGGTTGCGCTTCGGTATTTGGCAGCTATCTCTTTCTCGACCTGGACATGGTGTTCTATCGTCTGACAGATTTTGTCCGTCGCTGAGCGACACTTTGTCACTACTGCAGATATCATCTTGTGTTTGGCGTTCGGCTCAGATGCCTTTTCCACATACGCTGCATGCTGTCCCAGCACCACCGCTAGTGTATCATCGTGCGGCGCTTTAGTTTGCACAGCATGTGCACTTTCCGCTGCTTCCCCATGCTTGTAGGTGAGTTACCTTGCTGGGTGGAGTTCTCTTCTTCGACGCCTTGTGCTTCATCCTCCGTCTCAGTTTCCGAGTCTTGAGTGGCGTCATACCGACCTCTGTGTTCCTGTTTAGCCTCGACCTCAGCTGTAAACTTGAGTCTGGTCTGCTGTACGACTTTGGCCGTTGTAGTTTCTAGCTCCGTCTGTAGCCTTTCGATGTCGCTTGCAAGCTTGATATATTCTTCTGTGTCGGCATCAGTAGATGCAGCTGAAGCTTCTACCGTTGTAGCGTCCTGGTGGCAGCTCTGCGCGACCAACAGTGAGAACGAGAGCTGCTGCACCAATGCTCGCAGCGTAACCAACGACAGAGACATTGATTTGGTAGTAGTAAATAGGTGTCCAACTTACGCTTAAATGCAGTGTTTTAATTAAGCCCTTTAAAATGAATGATGAAAATACCGTGGGTGCTTACCCCTTTTTGAACCTAGGGTTGTTGCCTTGAGCCAATGAGAGTGACTATTACCACTATATCGGTCACTTAAAGTTTGTATGTGACTTAAGAGTGAATGTATGTCGTCCTTTTCTACATCACAATCTTGGAGGGGGTGAAGCCCAATTTGCTTGGCAAGCCGAAACAACGCCTGTGGTTTAAGGTCCGTGTGCGGCTTAAACCCAGGACCAACCATGGCCTCATCTCGCTCGGCCCTATNTCAGGATTTGAGGGCCATGACATCGGTTACGATTGACAACACCAGATTGTGTCAATATTCTCTGCCGTGAGCCAATCCTTGCAGACCGACTTGGGTTTTAGGAAAATGTGAAAGGGTTAAAGTGAAAGGGTTAACCCTTTCACTACGGTACCTTAATCTGAGAGAGCCATACCGTGTACCGACCTAAGTCGCTTAGAACCAAGTCTCAGCAACTGGTTGATCCCTTCGATGACATAGCTAAGCTCGCTCTCTGCGTTCACTGGCAAAGATTTTCTGTAACATTTGTGGTTGTTCGTCGATACACCGCAGCTGTCTTGCCGGGCCAGTACGTTTGCAATCAAAGCATGGATCAGCGAGCGAACTACGGAAAACAAAAGAAATTCAGGTTATGTATGCCCTCTATCAAAACCAATGTTGTACTTAGTCAAGATCTTGCTGGCGTTGAAAAGTTCCTTGAAGGGTATTACAGTGTTTTTTTTCATTGTCAAGAACAGTGGCCTCGACGTGTTTCCTTCTTGTTAGCCCTCTCTTGCAATTACCCGAGCGTATCAGTCAGCCCCCCCCCCCAGAATGTTACTCGGTTGATTAATCACTTGAACCAACCACTTGGCGTACTAAGGTAGCAAATGTATTCGTTAAAAAAATGCGATATACAGTTCGAAGTACGATATTCTCACTTCAGTGCGCTCACACGATCTTCAAAGTCGATCGGGTACACAGGTTCGGCGTTTCGCAAATCGCAATCGACGGTGTGCAGAATCACGTCCCTATTAGCCTCGGACGCATCCATCAACTTAGAATACTCAGACGATGCCACCACACTGAATCTGGCCGCCTCGCCTCGTGTGATCTTCTCGAGTTCCGTGCAGTAAGCAGAGCCTCCCATTAGCAATGAGGCTCTATCCATGTCCAAGCTTCTCTCAACAAGTGGATCAATCCACGGCCAGAAGACTGAGACGCTCGTGTCGGTTAGGTAAATGTACGCCAATTCCGGTGAGAGATTCGTGACATTGTAGGGTAGCTCTTGAATCGCTATACTGCCCATGTACAGGTATACCATACCCGGGACTTCACAAACCTCCGGAGTTAATTCAGCGATCGGACTATGAACGAGATGCTGTACGGATCTAAACGCAACATCACTGGTGGAATGCTCGTGAGCTCGCTGTACTCGAAGTAAACTGTCGTCCCTATCAGCCACTTCGTGTCCAGATCATCTGGCACCTCGAGCACATTCGTGTATGTATATTCAAGATCGTACAGGTTTCCTGGAAAACCTATAGACATGATACCCTCGGGTAGTCGACCATCAGGCAAATAGACTCGGACAAAGTAAAGCCAAATGAGCGCAGGATGGGTCGTGTTCGTGACAGCGGCAGATGCCCCCCACTCACTGATGGTCGAGTTGTATACTTTGATGCCAGTGGTCAAGTGAAAATCCCCTATCGAATCTGGTACTTCCAGGGCTGGACAGTGACGGATTGCAAGCGTTACAACAGTGGATCGGACCAACTCTCTCCATCTAGCGTCGACTTCTTCTTTCTTGCCAGTGATGCCAAGGCGATGGCAATCCAAAATGGCTAGATAACAGGCAGGTTCTCGCATCGCCCGGGGATGCACTTGCAAGGCACATTGTGGTAATTCTGGTTGGATGGACGCTTGAATGTGCAGTCCTAGCACCACTACTCCCCACATTTCAAAAACTATGTGCACTAGATGCAGCAACCTTGGCTTCCTCGAGAGTGTAGACTTGTGTTGGCATAGGTGCCAGTATCAACCTTGACGAGCTTAGGAGGTTCACCAATGCCTGGGAGTACCGGACAGATGTCCTTAAGATTTTGCTTCGGTTAAACTGAATTCTGAAACGAACGACAGCAGTGTCAATGCGGTTTTTACTAACTCCTGGCACTTTACGTTGAAGTTCCTTCAAGCTAGTGGTTGTAGTAATCAGTCCAATCGAAAATACGACTCTGCTCATCAAATCCGACCACGAAACGACAAGAACCATTTGAAACTCGTTTAGCACATGAGCAGACCACACGTCGTCGTACCAGAATATCAAGGGAAAGCCCTTGAGCTGCGAATCATAGTCACCAATACTAACGCCGTGCTTACACACGGTGAAGCTCTGGATTTCAGAGTCTCGGAGCACATACAGAAGCATTAAA
>LGTU01000754.1:0-18051 GCA_001314425.1 Phytophthora pluvialis | reverse complement strand
ACAAGCGGCAAGTTGACTTTGTCTACTGGAGTGGCGAAGGGCGGGTCGTCTGGTACTATAGCGGTGACGACGTCGGGTGCCTCCTCTAGCGGCCAGGGCGGTGATATTGCTTTGCAAGTTGGGTCCGGCGGCAAGAACGCGGGTGGCGAGATCACGCTTTCCGCTGGAGCATCCACGGGGTCGACGGGCGTTGGCGGCAAGGTGCATGTTTCGGGCGGCGAGGGAAAGACCGGCGGCGACGTTGAACTCGTCGGCGGCACCGGGAACTCGGTTGTGGGTGGCACCGTGTCGATTCAGAGCGGGGGTGGCTCCGGCGTGACGAGCGGAGAGGTGCTGATCTCGAGCTCGAAGTCGGGCTCGGCGCAGAAGAGCGGTCGGATCTCGCTGTCGACGGGACTGTCGACAGATGGCGAGGCAGGTTCTGTTGAAATTGGTATTGGTGGTTCTAGAGCTGCGAAAGGTGGCTCTGTTGCAGTTGCGGGGGGTGCAAATATGCTAGACGGTGGAGCTGGTGGAACTGTTTCCATTGCAGCAGGTGAGGGTATCGTAGTTGGTGGACATCTGTCGTTGACCGGTGGTGCAGGCAAAAACGGACCCGGTGGAAAAATATTAGTTGAGAGTGGAAGCAGTTCAGCAGGTGTCAGTGGCTCTGTTAGCATTGCGGCCGCGGATGCGGCGGATGACTTTGCAAGTGGATCAATTACAGTGTCGAGTGGGGTATCCAAAAAAGTTCAGAGTGGAGATGCTAGCATTATCACTGGTGCATCATTTGCTGGCAGAAGCGGATCGATTAATCTTAGTGTTGGCGCAAGTGGCACTGACAAAGCAAGTGGTTCAATACTAGTGACAGCTGGGGCTAATGAGCTGACCGGCTTAGGAGGTGACATTGTCATGAACGGAGGCAGCGCAAATCAGAATGGTGGAAACATCAGGATCAGCGGAGGAAAATCTATTCAAACCTCTGGTGGTTCAATAGATATCACCAGCGGCGTAAGCGTGGCTAAGATGAGCGGAAATATTACAGTTTCCACGCCAGCTTCTGGGCTTGCAGATAGTGGATCCCTGAGTCTTACGACTGGCATCGGAACGAAAGGAAGCTCTGGAGCTATTACGTTGAAGACTTATGGTGCAACTGGAGGCAACGCTGGTCTGATCACACTAAGCTCAGGATCCGGTGATGGCACAGACGGAGGCGATATTAAACTTCGGGCTGGGGATTCTACTCCAGATAATGGCGTAGGAGGCGTCTTAGACTTCCAAGCAGGATACGGTAAGAAGTCTGGTGGTAACGTAGCAATTACTGGTGGATCCGCGGACGATAGTGCTGGAGGAAATGTGCAGATCATGAGCGGGAGGGGCACTGTGGTGGACAGTGGCAACATTGTTGTGGCGACAGGGGCGTCAGGAGCAAGGAAAACAAGTGGTTCTTTGACTTTGTCATCTGGCATCGCTAGTGGGGATACCTCAGGAGGTGTGTATATTTCTACCGCAAATGCTGTAAACGGCCTTGGCGGTAGCGTTGTTATCTCTTCGGGCACCGGGAGTGTCAGTGAAAGCGGTGAAATCCAACTTATTGGAGGTACAAGTACAAACGATGACGGCATGGGAGGTCGCGTTCTCGTACAAGGCGGCACAGGAACAAAGGACGGTGGTGGCGTTGAGCTGACCGCAGGAACGGGAAAATCAAGTGCTGGGGGAAATGTCCGAGTACAAAGCGGTTCAGGGAGTGGCGCGAACAGTGGCTACACCCTCGTTTCAACGGCCGACGCCGGCATTAAACACGATAGCGGTCCCTTAGGCTTTGTGACTGGTGCTGCCAGTGGCGGCAATTCTGGAGACATTTCTTTTGAAACAGGGGTTGCTCGAGGAGGCAATGCCGGCTCGATTTTATTTGAAGTGGGCGTATCCGAAGGCACCAAAGGAGGGAACGTGCTGATGGTGGCGGGTGAGAATTCAGCTGTTGGTGGCACCGGTGGTGATCTACTTCTGAGCGGAGGTCCGGGTGCTGGTGCTGGTGGCAAGCTAACGCTGACTGCGGGCAACGGCGGCGCTCAAGCTGGTGGTAACGTTGCCATTACCAGCGGTGCCAGTGACAGTGGAGCTACTGGATCTGTTTCCATTACAACTGCGAACACCAAATCAGCGTTGTCCAGCGGTGCGATTACGCTGTCAACTGGAAGCTCGGTTGGTGGGGACACGGGGGATATATCCATTATCACATCTGGCACTGAAGGTGGCGTTTCAGGCGCTGTGACTGTGAGCTTAGGTGCTGCCGATACTTCTACTGGTGGAACTCTAACATTGAACGCTGGACCAAGCACAAATTTGGGAGGCACTGGTGGCAGTGTTGACATGAAAGGAGGATCAGGTCCGTTAACTGGTGGTGAAATATCCATAACAGGTGGATCCACCGACACAAAAGTTGGTGTCGGCGGAGCTGTGCGCGTCAAAAGTGGCACAGGCAAAGATGCCCGAAGTGGAAATGTACTAATTTCCACTGGTGACGCTGGAGCCAATACAGCAAGCGGGGCTATTGCCTTGTACACTGGGGCTACAAATGGCTTCAACAGCGGCGACATTTATCTCCAGACTACAAATGCCGTAAAAGGCAAGGCAGGATCCATTTTCTTGAGTGCTGGAAACGGCGATACTGTTGATGCTGGCTCGATTGAATTAACAAGCGGAATCTCCAGCAACGTTGCTGGTGTAGGTGGCTCAATTTCAGTTACTGGAGGGTATGGAAAGCTATCGGGTGGGGGTGTAGGCATCACAGGCGGTGCTGGTGATGGACAAGTCGGTGGGAGCGTGAGTTTGACAAGTGGGTCATCTCAAACAAGTGGGTCGCTGACACTGTCGTCCGGAAAAGCAACTGCTGGTAAGTCAGGTGATGTGACCCTTGCAACGTCAGCTGCCACAGCAGGAGTCAGTGGTTCGGTCAGCATCTTAGTGGGCTCAACCAGCACAGGAGATGCTGGACTCTTCAACTTGCAGGGTGGGGCGAACACAGCGGATGCGAGTATTGGAGGTGCAGTCACAGTCACTGGTGGAAACGGAAAGGCCACTGGTGGCAACGTTGCCCTTGTTGGAGGCACTGGTACTACAAAAGGAGGTAGCGTCTCGTTGACGAGTGGATCTGGAAGCGCGGCGCTTACTGGGGACATAGTCATTGCGAGTGGTGAATCTGGTACAGCAAAAAGCAGTGGCTCAGTGACGCTTTCTTCAGGAACTTCAACAGGTGGGGCTACGGGCAATGTGAAGTTGACTACATCCGCTGCTGTCGGCGGTCCAGGTGGGTCCATTACACTCTCAGTTGGGTCGGGTGATAGTGCTACTGGCGGAAACGTTGAGGTGAGCGCTGGTGGCGCGACTGCGGGCGGAAGTACCGGGGGAGCGGTGATCGTAACGGCTGGCAAAGGAAAAACTGGCGGAGAAATTCAGCTGCGCGCTGGAGAAGGAACGGTGGCTGGTGGTGGACGCATCGAACTTGTGAGTGGGTCAGGCACGGCAGTTTCAAGCGGGGATGTAGTGATTAGAAGCGCCAACTCTGGCACAACTTCTATGAGCGGGTCAATTGAGCTGCGTACAGGGACGGCTAGTGCTGGTGGTTCAGGCGCAGTAATTATCAAGACGAGTAATTCCTTCGGTGCAGGGGCGGGCTCTGTAACGTTGTCGGTGGGATCAAGTGACGCCACCACTGGTGGGAATGTTGCGCTTAACGCTGGTGGCGCGACTGGCGACACAAGTACCGGCGGGAAGGTTAAGCTTACCGGCGGCACTGGTAAAACTGGTGGTGATATCCTTTTAAGTGGTGGCAATGGAACTGCGTCTGCTGGCGGTCGTGTTGAGCTTGTGAGTGGTGCAGGCACTGCACTTCCGAGCGGAGATGTATTGATCAGAAGCGCAGACCCCACTACGACTTCAAAGAGCGGGTCGATAGAGCTGCGTACTGGCACAACGACCGCTGGGGCTTCTGGGTCGGTGCTTGTTAAGACCAGCGATGCTGTCGGCGGGGCAGCAGGCTCTGTAACTCTTTCGGTGGGATCAGGAAATGCCGCTACGGCGGGCAACATCGAGCTTTATGCTGGAAGCAGTACCTACCTGACAGGAGTTGGCGGTCGCACGCTACTCACGGGAGGCACCGGGGCAACAGTTGGCGGAAAAGTTGCGCTTGTCGGTGGAGTAGGCACGCAGACGAAGGGTGGAAATGTTGAGGTCACAAGCGGTGGAAGTACTTCTGGCACTTCTAGCGGTGACGTTATCATCAGTAGTGGTAATGTGGCTGTTACAGAGCAAGTAAGTGGCTCAGTGTCGTTGATGTCCGGTGAGGCTAGCCACGGAAGCTCTGGACAACTGACTGTGGGCACAGCTGCTGCTACCGGTGGAAGCGGCGGTGCAGTGACGTTGAGAGTTGGATCCGGCGACAAGTCGGACGGAGGTGCGATGAACATATTTGGAGGAGATACATCGGATGCGACTGGTACGGGCGGTATGGTGACTGTAGTCGGTGGTAAAGGTGGCACCAATGGCGGACGCATGAAGCTGACTGGTGGTGCAGGTGGTTCGAGTGTCGGCGGTAGCATCCAGATCACGAGTGGCACGAGTGTTTCTGCTGCTACAGGAGATGCGAGTGTAGTATCGGCAGACTCCACCGCTGCTGGTACCGGTGGATTGACGTTGGCATCCGGTGATGCCAATGGTGCCACCAATTCTGGGTCGTCGGGTGCTGTTGACATTTCATCGGGGGATTCGGCTGGGGGCAGTGGCGGAAATATTTTTGTGCAAGTCGGCAGTGGGAAGGCTGCCGCAGGTGGTGAACTGAAGCTCATCAGTGGACGCAGTACTCACGATGACGGCGTGGGCGGTAAAATCAGCGTACTTGGTGGCGAGGGCACGAAGACCGGAGGCGCAGTGGATATTCGTGGTGGCGTTGGCAAGGGTACTGTTGGTGGTGGGATTAACGTTGTCTCCGGGAGCAGCACCAGTGGAGGAAGTGGTGATGTTGTAGTTGCCAGTGCAGATTCAGCTACTGCTGCGACAAGTGGATCCGTCACGATTTCGTCGGGTGCATCGACGAGAGGAGGAAACTCCGGCGCTGTCAACATCAAAACCTCGGATGCTTCAACTGCTTCATCTTCTTCGCCAGGAACTACAACTGGAGCGTCGGGTGAAATCACAATTGCTTCGGGCTCTAGTATTGTCAACGGTGTCGGCGCCGGAGTATCTATAACTTCTGGAGCCAACACGGGAGGGAGTGGCGGATTGCTGGAGCTCACTGGGGGCTTAGGAAAGATCGGCGGTGGTGTATCGATTACTGCTGGGGCAGCATCCGCAACTGGAACCCGTGGAGGTGATGTGAACATCCTCAGCGGTACCGGAGATGCTGTTCCAAGCGGTGCTGTTGTAATCGCAACAGCAGACGCGGGTAGCGACAAAGTCAGCGGTGATCTTACATTGTCTACAGGGGGCTCGAGTAGAAACTCGGGGGCCATTTCGCTCTCAACTTCCACTGCTGGTGGCCATGCTGGTGGCATTGGTCTCTCAGTGGGGAGTAGTAGCGTGGAGGCAGGTGGGAATGTCCAGTTGGAGGCAGGTGCAAGCTCACACGCCACAGGAACGGGTGGTGCGGTGATTGTGACAGGAGGTGGCGGAGTGACTGGAGGCGACGTTGCAATTACTGGTGGCACTGGCAAGGACGCCACCACCACGGGCGGTACTGTTCGGATCACCAGTGGCACCAATTCCGCTGGGAGCAGCGCACCAGTCGTGGTAAAATCTGCTGCTGCGAAGGTAAACTTCGACACGGGTGATCTTGAGTTCGAAAGCGGCGCCAGCACAGGTACTGGTAACAGTGGCAGCGTGATTTTTTCTACCGGTTCTGCGTCCGGCGGCACGTCAGGCAACTTTGAGGTCACTATTGGGGGGTCTGGCCTTGCGGGAGGGGCCGGTGGTGCGATAAAGCTGACAGCAGGAGCGAATACTGCTAGTAAGGGGGGCTCCATCATCGTGACCCCGGGTGCAGGATCGAGCGACACCGCGCATGGAGAATTCCGAGTTGAGTACCCAAGTGGCACGCCGCTTTTATCTGTGGCGAAAAAGTCGTTCACGGTGAATAATGTTCAGCTCGTGAGTCTCAACTCATTGACGAACGTGGACCTATCAGCCAAAGATACGATGACAGTGACAGCGAAGCAGGTAAATGTTGCCGGCGGGCCGCTGACTGTTCAGCGGTATGATTTTGCTGTGACAAATGGCGTTGATGCTGTGCTAGTGGTCTCAGCTTCCAACGGTGATGTGGGTCTGAAGGGTGAACTGACGTTGAGCAAGGACGAAGCTTTAATTAAGCACACGGGTGCTACATCGTTGACCGTGTCAACGCCGAAGCTGTTGGTGACTGCATCCATTGTTTCTTTTGCCGGCGCACAAGTTGGGTTTTCGGGTGCTACTGTTGATTTTTCAGGAACGGCGGTCGACTTCACGTCGGATGACGTGGATTTCTCTGGGGACAAGGTGTTGTTTTCGGGCGCTGCTGTTGACTTCACGTCCCCAACAGTGGCCTTTTCTAGCTCAAAAGTTGAGCTCAAAGGTGCTGCTGTCGATATCTCGGCCACAGCAGTCGACCTCACTTCAGACGACGTAGTATTTTCTGGAGACAAGGTGGAGTTTTCTGGCACTGCCGTTGACTTTACGACGACGACAGAAGTTGGTTTTGCCAGTTCAAAGGTGGACTTCAAGGGGGCCGCTGTTGATTTCTCTGGAACTGACGTGACGATGACGCATGCGAAGTTGAACATCGCAGGGAGCGGCGTTGCTCCGACAGTTGGGAGCACTTGCACAATTGGCGACCTGCGCTTCGACAGCTCGAAATTGTACATCTGTGTTGCTGGTGGTACTTCAAGTACATGGTTCTATGCCGACCTGGAAGAGTTCAAAACCAGGTAGTCCATCATAGATTTACGTACTTAAGTATTGCATGTTTTACTTCTTCAATAATACTAAGTACTTCGAAGTACTAAGTTACAATGTGAACACATGCACAAAACAACGCTCTCCTGAATGATGTCTATTGACCTGGGTGTGGGTTAAAGGGGCTAACAGAGCCAGCGAGGCGAAGAAGTACCGACTCGGTACAAGTAAACCGGTTGATGTACTTGACACGCACAACCTCCCATTGGCACGCCGTCTCAAGGTACATGCGCTTACTTCTACACAAAAAAGCAATGAACGCCGTCAGTATTACTTGCAATCGTAGGCACAATACTCGCAGTCCAGTCAATACTTGCCTTGCGGTTGAAGCGCTTACGAGTGGCCCGCTTCTCGTTCTTGGCGTCAACCTTTTGCTGCTCTTCGTACGACAGGGACTCGTACTCCTTGTTCTTCTTCTCGTTTAACTCTGCCTGGCGACGCGCAATCTCCTGCAAAAATGTTAGATGCAAACGCACAAATTGAGAAGCTGGTCACGTGCTTTACGCAACAGCAAATAGCGAACATCGGCAACACATACGCTTTCCTGGGAAGCAAGGGCCTCGGCAGCCTGCTTGATTTTCAAACGTCTCTTGATCGCACTGTGCTTAGCCTGTTCACGATGAAAACCTATTGTCAATACCACAATGCACCAAATCGAGAAACAGGCAGCTGAAAAAAAAAACATACGTTCGGCGACAGCTTAATGGTGGCTCCAGCACCATCAACCAAGGCAAACACAAGCTGAAGCGCCTTCGGGATATCCAGCTTCTTCGAGCCAGCCTGGAGTTTGAAGCGGACCCGCAGAACGTGCTTCTGCGTCTTCGGCATGCCACTAGTTGACACGAAACGAACAACCAACGCGCGTTTAATCCCTTGCGTTCAATCCACAAAACGCCCACTTCCAAATTACGTTGGCAATCATCCATTCAAGCATGAATACTCACATAATCAGCTGCTTGTTCATGTCGGTGATCACGATGTACTCGAGGAAGTCTTCTAGCTCGTTGAGCGACTATAGCACATCCATGAAATCGATGAGCATTGTGAGGTGATGCATACGAAAAATCCACAGCTTTGAAATAACGAAGTCTTACCGCCTGAATGGACTGCGTCAGCGCTGCCTTGGGGATTTCAGTGCAGTCCGTAGCAACCCACATGGACTCGGGCACCTCCTTTACCGGCACTTGCTTCGCCGTTTCAATCTAGTATCACACGCAATATTCGAGAGAGACGGTTAGAATTTGTCACTACAACGCCAACACACACACAAAAAAAAAACGGCAAAGCACACCAGCTCGGGGAAAATCTTGGACAGCGCGGTGAAGCCCAGTTTCTTGCTGATTCCGAGGATGAACGGGTCCACATCCTCGCCGTGGAGACCAACGTCGATCGTCTAAACGCATCCAAATTACCAGCGCACCGCAGATTAGCGTTGAAACACTCATATCGCGCTATGATCGCCATCAATATTTCGCTTACCAGGTAGTCCGACGTCGGCACAATGACCCGGTAAACGCGCGAGATGAGGTCGTGGCGAGATTTCAGCTGCAAGCCACCAAGCGAGACAAGTTAGCACTCACCATTACTGCAACAGACACCATACGATCCACCAAATACCTTCAGGTCCGCGACGAAGCGCGTCAAGAAGCGGCGGCCCGTGCAGAAGTACTTGAAGTTGCTGCGGCTCTCCTCGATGAGACCAATACCGTTCTCCACCGACGACCCCGTGTACGAGAACTGAGCGCTCAGCACCGGCTCCGCTTCTTCCACCCTGCATAAAATCCCTCTCCATCAGCGACCCCCATAGCAAGACCCCCTCCCCCTTTTTTCCTTAATACCCCCGTACCACTTGTCCGCAATCTTGCGGTTCTGCGCCTTGCCCACGAAGAAGAGCAGCAGGAAGAGAATGCCGAAGCCCCAACTGCTCGCCTCAACGACCAAGTAGTCCGCTGCAAAATGGACAAAAGGTGCACCCATTGAATCAGCATCACCGTCTTCCCCTCCATAGTCAATTAAAAACCGACGCACGGTTCTGGAAGGGGATGAGCTGCTTGGCCAGCGTGGCGAAGTCCCGCGCGGGCATCGTGCGCGAGGGCGTCGGGGCGGCGGCCGCCTCCTGTGGCTACAAGACACAGCAATGCGTCAGCGTATCGGCCCCCAATACAAAACCCTTGAGAGGGGAAGTCTTCATCACCTCCACGACGTCGAACTCGTCCCCTTCTTGGGCTGATTGACACACAAACACACAGAGATGGGGCTTTGTTAGAGTACTGTTCAGTGGCTGCAGGAGGGTGGGGGAGGGACACGCTACTCACCGTGCACAAACGCCATTGCCATTGCCAGCAGCGCCAGAACTCCGACCTTGCGCCAGCACATTCGTCCTTACTACGTGTCTTTGATGAGGGTGGGCAAACTCGACTATGCGGACCCGGTGACAAGGTATCTGCTCTAAATCGCACCTAAGTGGGAACGTACCTTCGTAAGTAATAAAAGGAAGGGGACATCAATATCGGGACACCACTTGAAATAGTTGAAGTGACATTCACTCTTAAAGCCGTTACTGAGCTGCAGTCATGTCGGAGATCTCGCGCTCGAGGTGCTGCGTGGCCACGGTCTCCTGTTGCAGTCGCTGCTGCAGCTCGCGGTTGCGGCTCATGAGCTTGCGCAGGCGCTCGTGGTCGTCTCGGGCGGACGAGGACGAGGATGCCGACGAGCACTGCGACGACAGCGACGTCGTCGACATCTTCCGACGGGGTGAGCACGGCAGCGGGTGGACTCGCTCCACGTTGCGATGACGCGCTGCGCCGCGGGGGCTGGACGGGCTCACCGATTGCCACCGCGCACTCGTCTTGGCGAGTCTGTAAGGAGGCTCGTCATCGCGCTCACAGCAAACGCTCTTCTGGGGAGACACTGGCCGGCGTCCGCGAAGACCGGCGCGACTACAACGCGGCGACACGGCAAGCTCGACACGGCAGGAAGCGAAATTGCTGTCGCTACTGCAGTCGGCGTCGTACTCCTGCTCCACTTTCCAAGCGCTCTTGCGCTTCGACGTGGGGGAAGCAGCTCCTCGAGGTTTCGTTTGCGGGACTTGGTGTGGGTACTCGTGGTCGGGACGGGTGTCACGCTGTGCGGCGATCGCGTTTTCGTTGCGAACGAGCATCCACTCGGAGAAGAGCGAGTTCTGCGCCTGGAGCGACGCGAGGTCTTCCTGAAGCTCGCCGACTTGCTGCTCCACCTGTGCTCTCTCCTCCTTTGCGCTTTCGAGCTGCACCTTCCAGTCCTTTTCGCGGTTGAAGTGCTCGTCCTTGAGGTTCCGGAGCTGCCCTCATGAAAACAACAACAGGAAGTTAGCGCGTCAAGAGTTAGTTAGTTACCACGCATTGATGCGTACCGTTTGTACGAGCGCCTCGTTGTCCACCTCGGCATCACGGAGCTGCACCTTGAGGTCTTGGCACTCCTGCGTCAGAGCTGACGAGAGGTCCAGCCGACGGACAAGCGCGCGACTGCGTTGTTCCAAGGCAGCGTTTACTTCCCCAAGTGTCGCTATTTGTTGCTCAAGTGTATCACGCAGCGCTCGATCCTCCTGCGCTTGGTCGTGGATGCGCTGCATGTTTTCCAGCTCGTTGGTGATGTCGGTCTGAGCTTGCCGTAAATCTGCTTCCAGCTGTCGTCGCGCTTCCTGGGCAGCACGCTGCGCGTCACCCTTCGTACGAATCTCATCCTCGAGTGCCTTGATGCGAACTCGGTCACGCTGAGATCGCTCTCGATACGTTTGAACCTCTTGCTCTTTTCTCGATAGCTCCTCCTCAAGTTCCTCGATCGTGAGCTTGAGCGTTGACTGGATCTTGTAGACCTGCTCCTTATCCCAAGCAGCCTGATGCTTCGAGCTGCTTTCTTGCGGAGAAGTTGTGGTCCGTGTGCTCGCTTGGGCTTGCTGCTGAGATTGCGCGGCTAAGAGAAGTCTCTTCTCACGCTCGAGCTCCAGCGCCTTCGCTACAATCCGTTCGTTCTTTTCCTTTTCGAGTCGCAGCTCGCGCTTGAGCTTGTCCTGGGTTTCTTTCAGCTCCCGAACGTAGGCTTGCGTCTCAGCGCGGCAGGATGCAACTACGGGCGAGGCCTCTTTGTCGAGAAGCGCTTTGAGCCGACGGACTTCTCGCTCCGCAGCTTCACGCACTTTCGTTTCCTCCTACCGAATACACAACATCGTGTTGAATCATGAAGTGAACTGGGGAAACTCGGTTCAAATCAACTCTTACCTTCACTTTGTCCGTGAGCGCGGCAAACTTTCGGCACAGCACTCGCAGCTGTGCTGTTGCCTCCGACGGAGACAGACTCGCCTTCAGTCCAGCTTTCAGCAGAGCTGCGTTTGAGGGGGACTTGCTCTTCACGACAGCCCCTCGGTTCTCCAAGAAGGCAGCCTGCAGCACCCGAAAGCAAATACCACATCAGCCTCGAAAGCACCAAGTGTTGCTGATAAGAGAAGCTCAACACTGCACCGCTGCATCTACACAAAAAGAGGCATATGAAGGACGCCGGCAATTAGTGAACGTACACAACAATCTCTTCAAAAAAGGATTCGAGGCGCACCTCGAGTGGACACCTCCTTCTCCTTCTCACCCGTTTGGTCCAGCTCTGGTTCTTTGCTGTCCATCGCGCTGCACTTTGCTGCAAGTTCGACAAGCACCGAGGCTTGACAGAGCAACGTACTCACCGCACGGCTTCAGCTTCCTCAGCTTATGCGTTAGTGAACAGATTGTCGAAAAAATAAAGTTGCAACGGACAACGAACCAGTAGCAGCGGTTCCGAGCGTCATGCGCTCGTGCAGCAGAGTAAGTCATCGATTCGTGTTTAATTAGTGCACAGTTTAGTTGGGCGTGTCCATGCCGGCGCGAACGCCACCGCGAGCAATGAGGTCGGCAATGTCGTCCTTGTTGGGCAGCTGCGACGAGCGCACGTCCTGCACGAGGCGCTGCACCTTCTTCTCCTGCTTGAGGTACTGCAGGGCCACGTTGCCCAGGTTGCCCTCCGGCAGCGCCTCCGTGAACTGCAGGCCCTCGCGATACACGATCTTGCTGGCCAGGCTCGAGGCGACGATGGAGCGGACGTAGGCGAGCGGCACGTTCTGGTGCACGCGGTCCAACGCCAGCTCGCGGAGCTTGGGCGGCAGGTGCTCCTCGATGAGCGAAAACAGGATCTGCTGGTCCTCCTCGCACACGTCGTCGAAGTGGGCCAGGACAGCATCGTGCACGCGAGTGATGGCGCGACTGATGCGCTCACTGACGGGCGGCAGGGCCGACGACGGGTCCTTCTTGTACTCGCGGAACAGCAGCTGGGCCTCAACGCGAGCAAGAGCGCGCAGCTTGTCAACCACCTCCATGACCAGCTCGTCCTTGACGGCAAGGAACTCGTCGGTCTCGAGCAGCATGCTGGCCACGATCTCGTACGACGAGCACACCACGCCGCACTTGTTGGCGGAACTGTCCTTCACGATGACCACGCCGGCGTTGTCGAACAGAAGCTGGCGCGCCTCGGGCGTAACGAACAGGTTGGCACCCTCCACGATGAGGCCCGCCGACGGCTTGCCATCGGCGTCAAGGTAGTCATTCCAGTTGTTGTCGTTAATGGTGTTGGGACGGCCGCCAGCGGGGATGAACAGGTCGCTCTTCACACGGTTGTGCATCGTGTTACGGGCGCGGATGCCTTCAGCCGTGCTGATGTCGTGCTTCACACCCGTAGCAGGCGAAATCTTCGAGCCGTCAAAGCTCGAGAGGGGCAGCGACTTGTCCACGAGGCGCAGCAGTTCGCCCATGTCCAGGCCCTGGGTGTCCTCGATCACACCCGTGCCATCGCAGATGCCGACAACGCGCAGGTTGCTGCCGTACTCGCGGTGCAGGATCTTGATGACATTGCCAGCAACATCACCGTCAGTTCCGCCAGTGATCTTCACAGTGAACGGCTGCTTGGTGGGGTCAATGTTCTGCGAGCGCAGAGCCACATCGGCGAAGACAGCCACGCCCTCGCTAGTGACGCCGTACACCTTGTGGTTGAAGCCAGCGTCAGGCTTGGAGCTGATGAAGGCGCGCGGGACCGGGTAGCCGCGGTACACAGCCCGGTTGGTCATCCAGACAATGTCCTCCGGGATAATGTTCTCATCCGGGCCAAGGTAGATCAACTCGTCCTGGCCGTAGTAGTCCACGATCTTCTCCGTCACGGCCTCGTCCGTGGTGTTCAGGTCGAGCAGCGCATCCGAGAAGGCCTTGACACTCTTGCGAATGATGAAGTCGCGCGGGGCAACGTCGCCAATGGGTCCGACGATAGGGTCGCAGAGCACCACGGCCTTGGAGCCGCCCTCTGGGATGTCCTTGTTCTTCAGCTGCTGAGCAAAGGCAAGGTTGTAAGCCTCGTTGTACTGACGCGCACTCTCAAGCGCGTGGGCGTCCGTGGAGCTGGGGTACACCATGCGGAGACCGCCACGAGCAATGTCGCGGAAGCGCACGTGGAAGCCCTTGAAGCGACGGCCGTAGATGAAAAACACACCGAACGGCGTGTCCTTGCCCACCGTGCCGTAGCCCATGACCTTCGGGTCCATGCGGAGCGACAGAGCGTAGCGCTCACGCACGAACTTGTTGGTGCGCAGCGTACCGCGAACGGCATCGGCCATGGTGTTCAGCAGCACGATGGCGTCCTCCTGCTCCACGTTGCGGCGGATGTCCGCCTTGATCTCATCAATGATCGCGTCCTGCTCGGCATCCGTCATCGCACGTTCCTGCTGCGGGTCGAACTTGTTCAGGAAAAAGTCCGAGATACGCGAAGCGAAGGGTAGGTGCTGGTTGTGCTCCAGCGTCTCCATAATCCGCGTGAGCGAGTACGCGAACGGGTCCTTCTTGGCCAGGACACCGTGCATCATGTTGCCGTAGGCATAGATCAGCTCGGCACGCGAGATGCCCAGGTCAGGATGCTGCAGGGTGAGGTTCACCGGTCGGTCGTCCACCCACTTGAGGTACTTGAGGTTGCCCGAAATCTTGGACCACTCGAACTCGAAGTTCTCCGCCAGGGCTTCCTGGCTCGGTTGCACCAGGATACGGATCATGGCCACGTGGTCATCACCGTTGTTGACTACGTCCAGGTGTGCGCGCACCACGTTAAGGTTGCACAGACCCAGGTAGGTGGCGGCCTTCTGCATGAAACTCTTGGGGATGACGTTGGACGCCGCGATGGTCAGCATCGTCTGCGGGACGCCGCTCGTGGCGTACTTGTTCTCCTCGCTGCGGGTCTCCCAGCTGTGCTCGACGTCCACGACGACACCCTCGGTGCCGCGCACGCGCTGGAACAGCTCCATCTGCTTGGCAAGGCGCCGCGGGTTGCTGAACTGCACGTACATGGTGTTGCTGCTGTTGAGGAAGGCGTCCACGGCCTCGGGCTCAAAGTGCGGGCCCGCCTCCGGGTAGCACGCGTTGCCGGCGTACTTGCCGGCCTGGATGTCGGCGCAGAACTGCTGGATGGAGGCGCGAGCCTGCTCCTCGTCCTCGGTCTTGTTCAGGAACGGCTCCTGCTGTCCGAAGCGGAAGATATCCAGGCCAAGCGAGTCGTCCAGGGCTGTGAAGATCTTGACACGGGCCAGCGTGGCGCCGTCCACCGTCTGAGGGAGCTGGTCCAGCACGTTGGCCAGACGTCCGGGGAAGTTGGCACCCGAGCGGAAGTGCGAGAAGACCTTTTGGTCGGTCGAGCGCAGGAGAACCTCCGGCTGCTCTGCGCCCACGAGCGCCGTGATGGCATTGAGGTGCTGCAGGCGGTCCGCCTCGTGGATGGAGCGGAAGTAGGAGGGCGGCATGTTCTCGAGGAACCAGGGCACCGTGTTGCCGGCGGCGTCCTTCTGGAACTTGTCGAGGGCACGCTTCATCTCCTCCTCGCAGACCTCCACATCCACGTCTCTCTGCGCCGAGAAGGCCCGGACCATTGCCGTCTTCAACGCCGGGTTGTGCGTGGCCGACTGCGCGCGGCGCAGCGCTCGGAACTGGGAAACTTGCATCATCGGAGCGAGAGGCGGCGACCGACTTCCTTCTGCTTGGACTGGGGCAGGCGCTTGTCACGGACGGAGCGGAATGAGGAATGGAACTGGCCGGGAGTTTTGGCGCGGCGAACGGGTCAAACGCGGGCGAGTCGCTGCGCTGTGGCAGGGCGTACAGACTGTACTACAGTGTCCGCCAGAAGCATGGCTTCGCCCACGGACAAGCTCCGCGGTCTCCGGCCAAATCTCGTGGCATGTGTGACGCGACAATGGCAGCGAATAGGGATGCACTTTGCCATTGTTCATCGTCGTCAATAGACGAGGCGAAATTGCACCGGAAAAAAATGCCTGCACACTTGAACACGAAAACCTGTGCAGCACATCCGCCAAGTGACTGGATTTCAAGTCCGACGAGCGCCGCAGACCTGCTACATAGGCGTCGAATGCCACCCGGTCGACGCCCTAGCCGGCAATGGTTCTCCACAAAAGCGCGCGTTGGAATTGGGAATCTCGGAGTCAAATCACGCCGGGTCACCGCCGCGATATCGCCATGCCGGACTCGCTAATCGCAACGCGACGAAGAATGCTGGCCCCACCTCACAATCTCCCCGGCGTGCTTAACACACGTGCCGCGGTTGAACTACGCTTGAAGCTGCGCGCGCTTCAACCACGTGTTGGGCTTTGCGCAATGGCTGGAGCGGCATCGTCGGCCGATGGAGCGTCCCCGGTTGGCTAAGCTTGGCATTCGAGCGTCTGTTTGCCGCTTACATGCGAAGTGGCAGTATCCGTTGCCAAACAGACAGACCGTTGCACTCCGCTTGGACAAGGCATCCGGACATCAGTCGGTACAGATGGCCGACCCGGATGACGCCGCTGCACTGCAGGTGCTCGGCGAATCTACGTCAGCGCCGCCTGCGGACCAGTCCTTGCGCGCGCCGGCAACTGCAACTGCATCCGGAGGCTCCGGATCTGCGGAAGGGCGGACAAGTGGCGTCTTGAAGCTCGCGGCCGGAGATTCGCGCGCTGGTGCTGCGGAACCAAATCAAGCGGGCGAGTCGAGCCGCGATCGGGATGCAATCCCGCGAACACCTTCGGGTTCAGCACTGGAGGAGCTGGAGCGAACCGCCCTCCGCCTCGAGCTCGCACAACTGCAGCAAGCGCTAGAGGAGGAGCAAGGCGAAGGCGAAGAAGTCCACGTCGGAGATGACGTGGCGGTGACGGCTGCTGTAGCAGACAACGGAGATACTGAGACCATCGCGTACCGGGTTATTGAGTTCGGCGGCGGAACCTACCGCGGCCAAGTTCAAGCGCGGGGTGCACCGGAGCAGAGTGAGTGGCAGCCTCACGGCCTTGGCGTGCTGAAGACGGCAGAAGGCCACACGTGCTGCGGCCAATGGTGCAACGGGACGCAAGCCAGCCATGGCACGCGCTACAGTCCCACACTGCACTACGAAGGCGACTTCGGTGCTGGCAGCACGGCCGCTGCAAGCTACCATGGAGTAGGGCTTTACACCTTCGGCGCACTCTTCGTTGGAAGCTGGGACGCTGGTGTTGCCGGCCATGTCCATCCCCGGGGCCTTGGTACTCTTCAGAGCTCGACGGGTATCATGTCTGTAGACGGATGGCTCCACGGTCTCCGCTGTGTCCATCAGTGCCCATCCGACGCAGATAAGTGTGCCGTCAAGCTATCCTCCAGCCTCCGCCCGCAGCCTCAGCCGCAGCGTGGCTTGATAGTGGCGGACGAGAAGCTCCAGCACTGGCGCAGGCACGTCCTTACCCGAGCTTTGAGCACGTGGACTCGGCTCTGTCGCGAGTTCAGCGCCACACAAGCGAGACGCAGCCGACTGCTTGGCTTACAGGCTCAAGCACAAGCTCGTCGAGCTGAACAGCGAGCAATCAGCGAACACTTGGAGCGACAGAAGGCTGCTAAAAGCCAAGACGCTGCTGAGTTGTTGAATCTGTTGGCCGAATCTCGCGAGGCGCAGGAGCAGCGCAGTCAGCGTCGACAGTTGTACGCTCAGCGACTTGCCAGCGCCTTCAGGCAGCGTGATCTTGCCCGAGCTTGTGTGGCCAAACAGGATTGTGCTGTGAAGACCTTGGAGCTCGAGCTGCAAGAGGTTGTGGATCTGCTGAAGGAGGCTCGGCAGGCTCAAGCATACTGCGCACAGTACGCTCGCGAGCTGCAGGTGCTCAAGCGGCAGATTGAAAACGCCTCCGTCAAGCTCAACGCTGCGCGGTTTGAGCAGCAGCGGCAGGAGACTTCTCAACACGAGCACGAACACCAGCAGCCGAGCTTGTCCCAACGCAGCGTTCCACCAACACCAATAAAGAAGACGCCCCGACAGCGAGAAAACACCGGAGATAAGGACTCTGTACCCCATAGTCGAGGTGGGAGCTCAATCACGATCGGGCAGCAGTATGTGTGCGACGTTCCTGGCTGCCTGTGCGGTATTCCTCGCGACGTCTTCCTTCGCGTAGCCGCAGCCCTAAACGATGATTGAAGAACGAGTAACGTCCTTATTGACCGCAGCGTGGGGGACGTGGCTTTCCTCTTCTTGGCGTTGATGAAGACACAAACGGGAGGTCCACTCTTGCAGCTCCACTCGCCGATGCCGGACATTGATCTTGTCTGCTCGACTTGACCTCGTCCATGGGGGATCCCGATCGAAGCGATACTCCTCTGCTTCTCCATGACTGTATTTAAGTGCCAAATATATCCGCATTGTACAGTATGCTTGGTCGTCCTAGTCACGACTGAAGCAGCATTGTATCCGTGCTTCGGTCAGGATACATGTGCTAGACGCTAATGCACCGCCCTCAGCCCATAGTCCTGTACCTCGTACTGCAGCGTGCTGCATTCGCGTGGAGCTCCCGCATCGTGCTCAATGTGGCAATTCAATATCGCGCTGTCCCAAGTTGCCTCAATAAATATACCGTATGCCAATCGGCTTTGTTCTCTGGATTTTAGATCCAGAGTATATGAGTAGCTCGACCCAAAGTTACTGTACGTTCTTATACTCATACGCTACCCAAACTAAGGACTCCATTCATTTTTCAATCTTAGCTACCCAAATTTAACT
>LGTU01000753.1:0-19417 GCA_001314425.1 Phytophthora pluvialis | reverse complement strand
TACGTGCATCATCAGCGCATAAAGCCATATATATGCTGTGCCAGAACTCCCACCTCAAAACTCGCTTCAGTTCCTTTGCACCACTTTTCGTTTGATTGAGCTCCGCTGTCAAAGGTCCCAATATCGCGTTAAGAAACTCACGATAAGCGACGAAACCTTCGGATGATTTGTCTTGTGCACCACGCTGAATGAAAGGGTGAGCAAGCTGAATAGTTTCATGCTCTTCAAGAGGGAATGGTAGCTCAAGTGCGTGGTGCTGGACCAAATACACGTGAAATGCACGAACCAACTCGGCTACCGTGATGAGCTGGTCGCCTGCTACGTCGTATTTGGAGCAAAATGTTTCTAACAGTTGGCGAGTACCTTCACGCCCAGGTGGGAATCCACTTTGCAAATACTGATCGAGACGGATAAGAGACTTCCGCTTTGCAGACTCGCGAATGTCAGGTAAAGCGTAAAGGAGGATGTCCATCAGCACGTCCACAAACTCGTTGTAGTCCAGTTGGGCATGAGAATTGAACTTCATGCCTATACACACCTCGATTAGCCGCGTTTCGGTGGTCTTCAGCTCGAACTGGTCGGCCAAAGTCCAGCAAAGCTGCTTCAAGTTCACAAACCCAGTCGAGTCGGCGTCACCTTCAACCAAAAGTTCCTCTAAACGCTTCACACCGGTGCTATGACGCACAAACAAATAGTTACAGTCAACTACGACTTTCAATCAATGCCAATTCAGAAACCACACTTACAATTGCAGCTTGCTCGCGATCTCTACCAGCTCCTGCTCGTGGAAGTTGACGACTTGCAACCTCGAACTCGATGTTGCACTGTTCTGGGATGAATACGACGAAAATTCTTTTGTTTTTGCTGGCGAGGTGGCTTTGAATTTGACTGGCGATGCCTCAACACCCGACGGCTTCCTAGCTGCTCGATTTCGTGGTGACCAAGCCGGGGCTGTCGATTCCTCGCCAGATTTGGGACTGAGAGCTAGCTTGGCAGAATCCAATTGTCTACTAAGCCGCAGGTTAGCGCCCTGTAGGCTTGAAATGACACCCTTGAGTTTTCTGTTCTTTGATTCAAGGATGGCTGCTTTTGACTGAGGATCGGAAGCCGACTCGGAGGGGGCCACTTGAGCAGGAACACGAGACTGCCAGATATCGAGCGCTCTTAAAGCCTCTCGGATATTGACCATGATCTCCTCTGTGGCAAACTGGTACAAAAACTCCACTATTATCCGGATAACAGCTTTTTCCGAATTTCGTGCTCCGTCCGACTTTTCGATTTTTTGTTTCTGTCTTTTTTTCCACGAATTCGGAGACGTTCCATCAGCACGAAGCGCGCTTCGAGACGCGAAGAAACCAGCGCCTTGTCAAGCCTTATAACGAAGCAGGCGTTTCCCCTCTAGCAGCGATGGACGACGACGCGGACGCGGGCCTGGTGCTCGTCCTGCCGCGGCCCTGGAAGGCGCTCAAGCCCTCGGCGCTCAGCAGCGCCACGAGCGGCGGCCTGCGCGTGGCCCGGACCGACCGTAAGCTGGCCGCGCCTTCACCTTGCCGGCCGCGCCCGTTCTCACCCTCGCTCTCTTTTGCCGTGTGCGCAGTGGACCGCTACGCGAGCGTGGCCGCGCCCTACGGGCCGGCCGACCCCGTGGCCAGCACCTACTTTCAGGTCGTCATCAGCAAGGCCAAGGCGCCGATCGTGTGCGGCGACGCCGGGCCCGTCAAGGGCAAGGCCATCTACGCCGACCGAGACCTGCCCAAGGCCTCCCCCATCTGGACCGAGTCGACGCTCGTGGCCATGCAGCACGAGCGCAACCGCAGCCTGCTGCCGTGCTGCCAGTTCTGCTACCTGCCGCTGCTCGGCGACGCGCAGCGCCAGTGGCGCGACATCGTCACGCGCTTCAACGCGCGGACTCAGACGACGGTAGACCCGACTCCGAGCGCGGCCACTGCGGCCGAGGAACGGGGCCCGGTGGACGTGGACGCGCTGGAGAAGGCGCTCAGACTGCTGCGCATCACGCCGCAGAGCTGCGGCATGGCCGGCCCGGGGGCCATGTGCCCGTGCGGCGAGCTGTACTGCTCGAAACTCTGCCGGATGCGCGCGCTCCACGAGTACCACGCCATCTTGTGCCCGCGCAACGACCCGTGCTCGGCCATGGGCGAGTTCCTGGAGCACACGCGCCACACTAACGACATCTTCTTGCTTGCAGCGAAGGTCATCGCCCGCGTGCTGTCGCGGTACCTGGTGTGGCGAGATATCGTGAAGGCGCGCGAGCCCATCGACATGTTTTTCAAGAAGCCGTGGTGGGAGGTGGTCGTCGTAGAGCACGACGAGCCGCTTTCGCTGCAGCACCAACCTCGATGCAGCGAGGAACCAGCAGGGCAGACCACGGTGAGTGGCAGCGACGAAACAAACAGCGACGGCGGAGGGAGCAGCAGCAGCAACGACGATAGCTCACCCAACGACGTCAAAGATATCTACGAGGAGCAGAAGGCTACTACTCCTCAGGCTAACGGCACTGGCTCAACTCAGGCACGAAACGCGCGGCAGGGACAGACACAGGGAATGGAAGAGGAACAGAAGGAGGATGGAGACTGGATGGTAGGCACTGGCTCCGCAGTGAATGGGTCTACGAAAGCGCAATGCTTACAGGAGGTGCTGACGATGACGCACCAGCTACTGGTAGATGCTCTGGAGTGCAATTTAGTGCGTCTGGAGCGGGAAGGCCAGCTGCGTGGCGTAACGGTGGAGGAAATTTGGCGCTCCTGCTCGAGCGTGCTGAGCTTCGAGTTTTTCACTGCTCAGATCGGTCTCTTCGAGATGAACAATATCAGCATGGAGGTGGATCACCCTTTCCACACCTTTATTGACATCTTGGACCCAGACGTGCAGAACGAAGTAGCTGCAGGAGACCCGGGCCACACTGATGGACAAACTAACAGCATGTCGCCAAGGCTACAGCCGCTTCTAAATGCTGAGGATCAGGCTTTGATGGCCAGCGTGCGCCGAGTGTTGAACTGGGAGGAAGAGCGCTTGCAGGTGCTACAGGCACAAGAGCGCCTCGAGAGAAATGGCGACGACATGGACAGTGACTTCGATCCCTTGATGCCGCTAGGGTATCCTAGCATCGAGGGCACAGCGTTGTTCCCCATTATTTGTACGATGAATCACAGTTGTGATCCGAACTGCACAGTACTGTACACTAAGAACGGTGACGGACATGTAGTGGCTATCCGCGATATCCAAAAGGGCGAAGAGCTGTGCATCTGCTACATCGATGTGGATATGGACGTGCAGATGCGTGAGGCTAACTTGCGCGAGTACAAGTTCAAGTGTTTCTGTTCGCGGTGTGTCCAAGAGCGCCAGCAGCTGGGGTGTCAAAATCCACGACAGGAGCAGCGAGCAAGCCCCGCATCAGCTCAGCGAACAAGCCCTGCTGGAAACGACCAGGCCCAACAATCTGCTCGAGAGCAGACCCAGCAGCCAAAGAAATCTAAGAAGAAAAGCAGCAGCCAAGGACGGTAAGGGAGGTACGTGACCTGGTACCCGTGCTTAGGTCGCGACAATTAAGCAAAAAAGTATTTGCGTTAGACACAGTAGTATATCCATCCATGCACGGTGACAAACACACAAGGGAGGCAAAGGGCTATCCACGGAAGAGGAGTAGCTGCGTCAGGATCAATATTATGCCTGGTCTGTTGTTGAAATTGAAGGAGATAGATAAGACTGTCCGCGAAGCTGATGAGCAACCGGAGCCGTCTTCGAGAGATCAACTCACAGCTGATAGGTTGCAGCCACACCCGAGATACCGTTGAACAGATACGTGTGGTTGAGCGGCTCGAACTGGTGCGTGATAAGCTTGATAGCCTCCTGCGCGGCAACGCCGCCCATCAGAGCGGCGATGTTGTGCAGCTCGACCTGGCATGACCGGGTCATCTCCAGTGCGTGATCGTCGGTAATCCAGTCTGCCACATCACTACCAGCAGTCAGCTTCTTGGCCTTCGACACGAGCCATGTGCCATCCTGAGTGGCAGCGTCATCCTCTGAGCCAGGGTAACGATTGAACTCGGACGCGAATGCAGCCACTGCACGAAGCATGAAATACCAGATCAATGGCGATTGCTCCTTGTCCTCGTCCTCCAGATCCACGCGTGATAAGTCGACGTGCTTGTACTCCTGCGCTACAGTGCGCGTCTCCAGCATGCCAGCATTCGGGGCGTTCTTGCAAAATGCCGCTACAGCTTGGAGCGAAATACTGTCCTCAGGAAGCTTCAGGGCGCGCAACCGCTTACGCAGAATCTCGTGCACCTTGGTCGCGTCCTCCTTCGCCTTGGTAACATACAGTTCCTGCAGCGCCACGTAATATTCTGTGGACGCTGTCATGTCCAGGACGACCCCCGTCACAGGCAACAACCCATCGTTCTGCTTGACAAAATCTGCCAGCGCGTGGGCCAGCAGCCAGAACTCTTTCGTATCCTTCGTCTTCTCCAGCGTCTCCACCGAGACGGTGTGCGATGCTGCCGTCCCCAACACTGGAGCAACTTCCTCCGGCACTTGAGGAGGAACGTACGCCTTGTACGCATTTTCGGCCGCTTCAATAAAGTTAAGTTCATGGCCGGGCGGGCCCCAGGCCATCTCCTGCAGACTCTTCTTGAACGCGTCCTTCTCAGGGAACGTGGCCGGGGGGCGGCCAGCATGGCCCTCCTTCCACCTCTTCATGGCCTGCAGCAACAGCACCACAAAGGGCACGTGTGCATGCTCGATACTGGACAAGGACGTCAAGTCAAAGCTGTCTGCGAACTTCTGCAGCGTCGGAAAGGGCTCGGAGAGCCTCAGTTCGTGGCGTGGCGGGTCCAGTTTGGCGTCTGCGATGGCGTGTTGGGCCACCTGCAGCCTCAGAGAGCCCAGGAAGCCGTAGGACGTGGCCAGCAGCAGCGGGATCCTCTTGGCCAGACACAGCCCGGCCAACTTGGCCGTGGCCACCTCGTCCAGCTGCGTGGCCAGCACCAGGTCGAACTGGTCCAGGTACGCGGGCTCGTCCTGCAAAACCTGCTTCGCGTTGGCGTGGCGGGCGCCTCCGGCCACGTCCGCGTTCATCTCCAGGAGCAGCTTGGCCACCGTCTCGGCCCGGGATTGGCCCACAGCGTCCGCCGTCACGAAGAAGTTGTTGGTGGCGTCGGCCAGTGACACAGTGGCGTCGTCCAGGACCGTGAACCGGCCGACGCCGGGCAGCACCAGGTTCTTGAGCGCCTCGGAGCCCGTGGCGCAGGACCCGACGAGAAGGACGTGAGTGCTGGCCAGGCATCGCTGGCCCTCGGCGCCCCACAGACGCAGCTGGCGGTCGTACTTGTCCCCCATGGCGGTCACCGTGGTGATGGAGGGAGATTTGTTTGGCAAAGTGTATCCAAGAGATGGAATTGGCGATACAGATAGAGCTGGTGTACTGTAATGATCGTTGGGTTCTGGTGTGGCGTACACGAAATGTGCTTCAACATAGTGTAGTGTCGAGAATACTGCTAACTATCTAAGGATACTGCTAAAATTCTATCCTACTTGTTGCTAAAACCCTACTTGCGCCTTTTCACAGTGTCAGGTCAGCGAGCTCCTCCAGCCAGCTGGAAAACTCAATATCCATCTCGGATATTCCGCCTATCTTCATAATCGACGCCTACAAATGGGAGAGTTCGTACGTGGCGAAGAATACAAAGAACACGAAGGGATCGTAGTTTGTAGAGCTACAACTTCGACGTGCATTGGTAATAGATACTTGTTCAATGTGCTACTTGCTCGGTGTCCCATCAGAGCGCTTCAGCTCAGCAGGATTGGCGTGAGTGGATGCGCACTTCATCCCTGTCCTTCTTCTTCTTGTTGTCGTCACTCCTGGTTGGGGGTTTGCGCGTGTTGCGGGATGCACTTCTAGTTGTTGAAGAGCTGCGTGGCTTGGCGACACGGTCAGAAGGTCTGGCCATGACTGCGGCGTGGGGGGGCGATGGTGACGAGGTGGTTGGCGAACATCGAGACGGACTGCAAGTGCAGTTGACTTGGGAAGACGACTGCTAATTCGAGAATGAGGCGACAACTGCGGGGACAGAAAGCAGATCTCGCTACATGTAACTATTTGTTGAAAGGTTTAGCAGCATCCAGCAAACAGAGCAAGAAATGCCACAATCTTTTTGGTTGTAGACCGTGTCATTCTCCTGAAGCGAGGCGAGGCACGATTCTTGCAGGAACGATCACTAAAATCCTGGACTGATTTGCCAGCAGCAGCGTTGGAACTTCAAAGGAAGGCCCATCGCCGTGCATGTATCCATGTATTACGCCTCGATATCCCGCATATATTTGACGTCGCGTATGCACTTTGCCCGTTGGGATATTGGAGGCCACGCGACAGATGCGCGGCGAGGGAACTGAGAATCCTGGGAACAGTGCTCACGAGAGCATACGCTAATAGCAAACGACTACGATCGCTTTGTATTTCCTCCTGAACGCACATCTCTTCGGAATAATGGCGGTGCAGTTGCTCAAGTCCCCCCCCCCCGCAGGCAGCTAGATACCAATGGGTGTGATGTATACTATATATATACTTCGCACAGAACGATCGACCTCCACTACGTAACACAACGTTGATTCGGTTCGTGCACAGAGCCTTGGCGCGACGTGGTGCGGACTTCGGTTCTTGTTGTGGAAGAAATTCGCGACTTGCTCCTGCGGTCGGTGGGGCTGACCATAACGGCAGCGTGAGGGGCGATGGTCACGAGTTGGTTGGCGAACATCGAGCTGGATGTAGTTTTGCGAATGGGGGAAGTTGGAGAACGAAGTGGAGTTTTGAAGACGTGAGCTGAGCAAGGGATCACCTCACTAAGAACTAGTCGTGCGAGCTCGATACGCGCGTAGAGGCAGTGGTAGACAAACCACTGCCTGTTGAGTGCACACCACGGCAAGGTGACTGCAATGCGTCGTGTGTGTATCTCTCGTGCAACGCTGTTGGATGCTAGGCTACCTTCACTCATACGTCGGTGAACTCGTGGACCTGGGAGGCATATGTTAACCCACACGTAAAGTGAGCAACGCAACTCGCCCGTTATCGGGCGGCGCGGCTGGAGGACAATACGAACGTCGCTAGCGCTTCATGTGCAGGTTCTGGAGCGTCACCGGTTCAGGAAATCGACTAAAAGAGGATTTGCTCGCAATGGCACACGGAGTTTCCACGAATCTGTAATCGCATGATCGCCATTGTCGCGCACGACAGTGCAGTGCGCTGCGAATTCACCGATTTGGAACGGGCCTCGCTGCTCCAGTCGATGTCGAGCCACGTGCATCAGCAGCTTTACTCTCGCAGTGAACCCACTTCGGCCGTTGCTGAACGCGAAGTGAACGTTCCAGGCGAAAGACGACAGCGATAGCCACGTGGCCGTCGTCTTCACTGCGCGAAGGACTGGTGCAGACGTGTCCACGAGCAGCACAGCAATGGCAACAAGTCTTAACTGAGACTTTGGCTCTGTAAGGGAAGCCGCCTCGATGACTGCATGACACGAGATCTTTCGTCCACAGGTAATCATGCCGGACGACCGACGATACAAGACGTGCGGCAATCCGCACGTCTCGCATAAAGCCTTCCACTTGGCTTGCTATATTATGGATAGCTCGATGCCGAGGGACTTCATGTAAAATGCCGCTTCCTGCGCATTTGACGACAAGTGAGCAACGCCGTCCACCCACATGGTCGCTGTCGGCGACCCTGACTCAGGGCGGTGTACATACTCTGACGTATGGGAGGCTGTTTGCGCCCGAAAAAGTCCAGCCGACACACGAAAGAAGGCCTTGAAGTTGGCGCAGGCGTCGCCTCACTCCTCAACCCGCGCTCGTCCCCGCAAGTCGCTCCAGCCTTTCCATTCGCAGCACGGAGATGTTCGCCAACCACTTCGTGACCATCGCGCCACACGCCGCCGTCATGGTGGTGAGCCCCAAAGACAAGAGCTCGCCCCGCACCCCAACCGCCCCGAAAGACGCCAAGAAGCACCACCGAGCCAAGAGCGAGCGTGACGCCAGCTCCGACAGAAAAGCCCAGCCGGGAGTCCGCATCGCCTCCCGCCAGTCCTGCTGAACCCAGGCCATCGAGCTCAAGCCATTGAGAGCAGCGAACCACCAAGTCCCAATTGATCTTCAGCCAGGAAGCGTCACCAAATAGCGGTGCCCACCGCTCATATATTAATTAATGCACGCTAAAGCTGTGGGAGAGTTTATCGGAGACCAAGCAGAAAGAGACTAACGTCATCCATGTCGTCACCGTAGATGCAAAAGTGAATATAAAGTGTTGAATTGATTCCTTTATCATGGAGTTCGAGTCTTAAGATGTAGTTGTCGTGGTGGCCACCGCTAGGTGGCGTCCCCCATTACTGTAGAAGCGATTAGCTGAACGAGTAGCCCTGGAGCGTGGCGCGCGGCACAAACGTGAAGGCGCCGGGCTCGTACGACTCGACGTGCGAGGCCATCTGCGCGATCGAGCAGCAACCGCAGCAGAAGCTGAAGGCGGCGTCCTCGGCGTGCGAGCCTGGGATGCTGAAGAGTGTGCGGATGCGCCAGCGCAACCGCATGAGGCAGAGAGCCGAGACGACCGCGCACAGCCAGAAGAGGAAGTCGAAGAAGCCGCTGTGACTGACCGCCGAGATGAGCGCCAGCAGGTACAGGCCTCCGAACAGGCCCAGCACGTGGTAGAACTGCATCAGACCGAGCCGAGCCGAGATCTGAGCTACAGCGAGACCGGGGCAGCAGCAAGACATGACACCTGGACAAAAAGAATGAGCGAAGTGTCAGCAGCATTTCGCGATCAGAGTATGCAGAGATGAGGAATGCTTACCGTTGGGCACCAACGAGTCGGTGAAGCCAAAGAGACCAGTCTTCCAGCAGCCGGTCACGATGCCATTGGAGTCGACACCCTGGTTGCTGTTGTCACCATCAGTGATGTTGACCATAACGTCGGCTTCCTTGGTCGGCGGCTCGAACTGCATGATAGCTGAAGACGCTGTTGAGGATTGTCGGCTGTTGGTTGAGGCGGGGAATCGAGGAATGAGCTCCCAGGTAGTGCGTTCCGACGTTCGCTAGAGCTCACGTGTATTCGCACTGCCTAGTCAACGTGCCTTCGGGTTCTGATCACGAGTCTACGCGTGCCTAACATTAGGCTTTCGAACACACCCACACGACACTGCAGACGGTAGACTCGGGTAGCATGCGGCAAACAGAGTATTTCTGGCCAAGCGATTAAGGCAACGTCCTCCTTTACTGGCAGCTATATCCATATCACCAACGGCATCCGCCCAGAACACGCACGTCTCGATAAGAATAACTGCACGCACAATCTGCCCAGGCCGATTGAAGCGTAATACCACATCGCAATAGACTCAAGCTAGTTGCATGTTCCACCCGCGCCACTCGCTCAAAGCAACATCAAACGCGTCTACTTTCGGTTTGCACTAGCGTGTCGCTAGTTTAAAGCTGGAGAACTTGCTACATGGTGAATACAGATCGGACCTTGCGGTTACCACCTTCTTGAGCCAAAGACTCGTCCTCGGCGTCACTGTCATCATCATCGTCATCATCGTTGCCAAAGAAGTCCATCTCGTCGCTAAAGCCTTCTCCATTCACTGCCCCCAATCGCTGGCCAGACTCGAGATCGACAGCCACGTGCATATAGCGCGTCTCGTTCATTTTGTTCTCCATGGCGTGCAGCTTTCGGCGCAAATAAACGAAGCTTGCGAGTATAACGATCGAACAGAGGATAGTTGGAAGCGCATCATGGTAGAATGTCCGATGAGCAGCCTCCATTTTATCTGTGACCAATGCCATCAGAAGGAACAATTGCATGTCGAACGTGCCGTGAATAAGGACAGCTGGGAGGACTACCGCGATCTTCGTGCGCCAGCGTCCTAGATCTGCTTTCGCGGCGTTGGTCCCTCGCTGTTCGCTGCCACCCTGTCGATGAGCCAATAGTCGTTCCGCCATACGCACACCGGTAATTCCGCCACATATACAATGCAGTGGCGTGCTCGAGATACTGCGCAGAACTGCAGTCTCCATTTTATCCCGAAACGTGGCAGCCAGCAGCGAGTAGGCCGTGTTCTCCAGCACGGAAAACCCCAGCGAGCCCGCAACTACGGCCAGAAACACCACGAACGCGTGGTTGGCATGAGGGCGGTGGTAGAATAGCAGCCGACTCGGGTGGCACATCGTACCATGAAGGGCACCATGTTGTTGTTGGCGCTGTTTCAACGCTGAAAATGCCGGCACGGATCCATTTTTGCCTTTACAGCAGCAAAACCAATTGCGAATGCAACATCCACGTCTTGAGTTTCCACAGCAGCAGGCGCCCTGGACGACCCAGTACTTCATAAACTCCTCCACCAGTGCGGCCACCATAAAGGCCAGGCCGAACAGGAACACAAAGTAGCCGACGGTCTTGTCGAGCTTCACACTCATCAGGATCTTCCCCAGCTTCATGCCATGAGCTGGAGCGGGTCGGCCGTCGCCTGGAGCATGAAAATACTTGTGCAGTTGGCTCTGGATGGAGTTCCGCTGGTCGTAAAAGCACAGGGAGGCCAGCAGTGGGCCCAAAGTCAGCTGAGCCACAATGGCCAGCACTGGAATAATTAGAGCCCCGCCCAGGAACGTCCTAAAGAGCTGCTCGATCTCGCGATCTCTGCGTAACAAATATTTATAAAAGTATTAGTACGATGGCACTATCACGAGTTTTGGAGTGGGAATTTCAAGGTTGTCAGGGTCGTACGTGACGCCATGGTGCTGCTGCTGACGGAAGACCCAACGGAAGAAGAGAAGCGCGGGTATCGACAGCACAAACAGCACCGGGAGCACTTGGATTTGACCGATTATCTGACAATAAAATAAACAAAAGTTTTATAGCAAAATGATTAGGTAAACTTTTCTACGTGGGAGTTATGAGAATGGAGTGGAGGTGGGGTACGCACAGCGAGGAAGAGGGAGAAGACCAGCAGAGCCACGGCGTATTGCACACGACTATAGCGCTGTAGCTTAGCCAGCAGCGGCATGGCGTCCACGCGGCGACGAGGAATCGATTGAGGTACGCAGGAGAATGATGAGAATGGAAGAGGGTACACATTACGTAGACCACACACATACCCTAAGTAACGGCATACGTAACCTCAGCTTAATGCTTTTAAATAGAGCAACTTCAACTTGAGATGGCTACATAAAGTATCCCGTAAAGGGCAAGACTTGACAAGTTGACGAGGCCACAGGCCATTCAATTACACATATTCTGACTGCTACTAGTATTTGTTGAGTCTACATCGGGTTACGGCTTCTCGCAGCCCGAGTCGTCAGACGTGCAGAGCTGGCAGATCTGAGACCGGTACGAGCGCTTGCAGCCAAACTCAGACTCGGCGCAGAGCGGACTGTTCTCGTAGCACGACGGGTTGAGCGCCGCAAGCTCGTCCACCGTGGGCAGCGCACGCATAAGACCGCCGTCGCTCGTCGTGGCGTTGGTCGACACCAGAACATCGTAGGCGGACACGAGCTTCTCGACGCGCTCGGCGTTGGCGTCGCTGTCTCCCGGGTTGGCCCAGAACTCGAGACCCTCGACGAGGTCCACGACAGAGGACAAGAGGCTGGTCAGCAGAGAGACCACTCCGGACACAATGGAGACGCTGAACTCAACACCGCCAGCCTCGCAGAACTCGTAGTAGTCGGCGTAGGTCTTGCCCGTGGCCGGGTTGACCATGGACGTGATACCCACGACATCGTCCAGCAGGATGTAGCCCAGAATCTCGTACGTGAAGGTGCACGTCACTCCATCTGGTTCCACTCCGACAGCGCACATGCCACCGGTGTACTTCTCGCGACAAGCGTCAGTCTTGTCGTCCCACAGCTCCTGAGGGCAGCTGTTGGGGAAGGAGAACCAGTAGTTGTGCGGGTAAGGCGCGATGACCTCGCTGTCCTGCAGGGTGCCGCCGACACAGAACCCCAGCTCAGGTTGGCCACCGGCACCGATGTACTGGTTGCACACGTCCGGGAAGGAGCCATCATCGTTCGGGTCACACTGGCCGTCGTCCATGGCCATGAACGGGCAGCTCTCGACAGCGAAGTTGTACTCGTCCGTGGCGTTCACGTAGTGCTCCATGGCAGCGGTAGGCTGCACAGTCGTCGTCTGGTAGAAGACAACGTACTTGATGCTGTTCTTGCGCTCGCAGCCAGTTATGACTGATGCATTGATGCACTCGGCCTGCACATACTTGAGAGCACCCTCGACAGAAGCCATGTTGACAGTGTCCAGCACGGCGCGGTACTTCTCGTCAAACGTTTCGTAGTAGGCCGACAAGAATCGCTGGTGCTCTTCGTTCCACTCAGGCATGTCGCCCTGCACACGCACTCCCAACCGCGTCACCTTCGTGAAAGACGATGAAGACGAGGATGAGGTGGAGGCAGAAGACGTAGCTGTGGTCGGCGTAGGTGTCGAGTCAGCAGAGGAGGCCGAAGCGGAGCCCTGCGTCGGAGTCGAGCTAGTCGACGACCCCGAAGCCGATGTCGATGCCTGCTGGACTGGAGTAGAAGACCCTGAAGCGGAAGTCGATGTCTGCTGAACCGGGGTCGAGTCGGCAGATGAACCCGAAGTCGAAGACTTTGAAGGAGTTGAATCCGTCGAGACAGCAGAGTTAGCCGTCGACGCCTGAACAGCGGTCGATTGAGCGGATCCCAAAGCCGAAGTTGACGCCTGCTGGACTGGAGTTGCGTCAGCAGAGGAGCTAGTGTTGCTGTCCACAGTACCATCTTGTCCAGCGTCGCTGCTGCTGGAGTGCTTGGAACCGTTCACGCTGCTGTCAACAACACCCTGCTTGCCAGACTGGCTGCTGTTGCTGCTAGCAGGTTTGGAGCCGTCCTGAACGGTGCTGTCACTCGGAGACGAGGAAGCCGAGTTGGCAGCGTCCACAGCCGACGAGTCTCCCTTGCTGTTAGAGCTGGCACTGTTGGTGTCCCCCCTCGTCGAGGTAGCACCGCTGCCATTCGTGGAGGAGGCCTTGCTAACGTCACTATTATCATGGCCCGTCGAAGAGGTATCATCAGCCTTGGAGTCCTCGGTCGGAGCGACGGTGCTGCCACCCTCAGCACCACTCCCCTGCGTCGTCGAATCGCCATTGTTTTGACTGGCGGTGGTGGCATAGCTTCCCGTCGAGCTTGTGCTGGTCGCTGGAGTGTCGTCGCTGTAGGTTGAGCTAGAGGAAGTCACTGGAGTAGCATCGCTACCAGCGGTGGAGCTGGAGGCAGCAACCTGTGCGGCATCGCTGCCAGCCGAGGGCGCCACAGTCGGGGTCGCGGCGCTGCCAGTAGCCGAGTTAAAATCGGTCTGCTGACTAGCTTTACTGCCGGTGGCCTGTGTGGCGTCGCTGCCGGTGGTCGAGGTAGAATCGGTCTGCTGGGTAGCGCCACTGCCGGCAACGTCGCTGCCAGTGGTCGTAGAACTGGATCCGGTAGCCTGGGTAGCATCGCTGCCAGCGGATGAGCTGGAGACGGCCACTTGCGTAGCATCGCTACCCGTCGAGCTGGAGACCGTGTCCGCCGGCGTATCGGAGCTGTAGCTGTCTCCGGTATCTGCTAAGCCCGACCCAGTTTCACAGATCGTCCCCTTGGCTTCCACCGAGGCCGTGGAGATGACCAGCGCCGCGCAGATGACCAGACCCAAGGAGAAGACCCTCATCGTTCAAGGAACCGAGGAGGAGGCCCGAGCGCAAGAGCGGAAGTGAACACAGCGGGAATATCGGCGAGGAGAGGCCGCTGCAAGCTTGACCCTGCACGTGACTGCCCGCGGCCCATCTGGCGGTCGGGAGCGCAGATCTGACGGCTGTGGGGGCGTTGTAGAAGATGTGCAGGAGTACAGGCTGCATTTTGCATGCATTCGGACCGGCGTCTCGTTGCTGGTCTCCAGCCTGGAGACCAGTCTGTCCGCGGTGCTATTACCGTATAACACGAAGCAAGGCATTTCGATGGCAGAACAGGTACCGACCACCTGGATACGACCGCTCACTCTATGGAGGTCGACCTGCTCCAGCTGGGGCTCATTTTCGAGAGACAGCGTCCACCGACACTCCGGCTCCCGTCGCGGCGTCGCGTGGCCGTCTTAACGACCTGCAGCGATCAGCTTCTGCTTGCTGGCATCGGAACCGCGAGCTGACAATGCTGACAATGCACCAGCACGTTGTCGGCACACTCTGCACAGCACCGCAAGTGCTGTGAGGTGCTGATGAGGTTGCCATACCAGGTCAGACTTCCGGCTGGGCGAGGGCTACAATAGCATGCTGAATCGCTGTCGCCAGCTGCCGAGACTTGAAGAACCTGCTACTCGGTACGTATCACAGACGTGCCACGCAGAGCGCCCTCGACGCGGGACTGTAGGGTCCGCACGGCCCTACAGTCTGCAGAGCTGTCGTGCGCATTTGAAGGAGGGACGCGCATGGTAGAGACCCTTATGACGTCCAGACGCACGAAGCTGCTCAGCGCAAAGGTGCACAGGTGTCCGTAGACTCAGTCTACTATTAGAAACTGTGCTGACATTGCTGCTTTTGTCGTCACGTTGAACTCCCGGCTCTTCAGTATCCAGTGACTGGAGTGGGACGCCAGGTGGACATAAGTGGACACCTTCCAAGGCCCTTGTGGCAATGGCAAGCTGCCGCTCGTCTTGTGAATCAATCTTCAAAGAACTCGACGATGGTACCTGCTGCTTGATCCTCTTGGAACTGAAGAGGGCAGATATCGTTTTGTGCGCCGCTACCGAGGTGATCGGAAGCGTGAGAGCTGGATGGCACTGCACGGGACGCTGCATGGGGAATGCCGGAAAGAACCGATCGGGTGCTGGCGAGAAGAGCTCAGGCAGGACGTGAGCTAGTCGAAGCGCCATCTCCCACCGTCTAAGCACAACATCAAGCCAGAAACCAGAAGTTAGCAGTCCCTTTCGGCCGAAGTTCCTCAACGCGCAGCTTCATGTCCGCATACGACTACCGAAGCACTGACGCACCGACCGGCTGCATCTTGGTCATGGAGCTCAGCGACGTTGGCGAGACCGTCAAGTTGAGAGCCCCGCAGTGTCAACCCAACCTTCGCACAGTAACGGAGTGGCGGGTCGATGCGCCTAGCTAAATCATGTTGCTGAGACAAATGAGCAAGGCAAGCGCTGCAGGTTTACAGGACTCGTTGCTCATGCTTCTTGGACTGTCTGTAAACACTGGACCAGATTTTGTGGCGGATATCATGCCGTCCCGGCATGGTGGCGCAGAGGCGCCATTATTAGATTTACGCGCTCGCATCACCAACCGCTCCGAGATCCACTGCCTACATGCCCGTCTCGTTCCCCCCTCCGGGCGCGCCTGACGGCACTCTTGTCGATGTTGATCTCGAGATTGTGTCCGCGAAGGTGAGATGAAGTCCCTCGATCTGCTGTGTGGATGAGCGTCGCCTGCTCACGACCAATGCTTTTTGTATTATAGGGGATCACCGCCGGTGACTACCTCGGTCTGAGGGCGGCTCTCCAAGGCAGCCTGTCTTCGAGCGACGCGTACGTCACGATCGAGATCGATGGCAAGCTAGTGGCCTGGACGCGCCCCATCTTCGATACCCTCGAGCCCACGTGGAACGAGAAGTTCTTGTTCAAGAACGTCCAGCAGAACTCGACGTTCAAGCTGACGTTGTTCGACAAGGACATCGACGCTGACGACGAGCTGGGAGCAGCGCAGTTCAACACTATCCACACGCTTTTTGACACGGAGACCGCGTTCAACCTGCCGATCACACTTCAAGAGCATAAGGCCGGCACCATCAGCGTCAACGTCAACTGCCACCAGGTCGAAGCCGATGAATTCGCAGTCGTGCAGGAAGCCGGCCCCGTTCGCTACTCGGTGCACTCAAGCTTGTCAGCTGGGCTTTTGGCCATGCTGACGTCCAACGATGCTAGACTCGAGTCTTTGGCCTACCGGGTCCAGCTCCACAACATCCCGCAGTTCCTGCCGGCTGACAACGAGTGGAACAAGAACTACCCGACCATCCAGCGGATCTTCTCGCCGGACTACCCCGAGTCGCCCGTGCTTCGCCAAGCTATCATGACGCAGCACGCCGTGATCTACCAGCACGGCTCGGAGTGCACCAAGTACGGCTCCATTTCGTCTCCTGCGGACTTTTTCAAGCTGGTCCATGAGGGCCAGCGCGACGACAAGCGCGTGCTCTTCACGTACGCGATCACGTCGAAGGGCTGGTACTTCTCCGAGACGGGTGCTGACTTCTTCAAGGACATGTTGTCCAAGCACATGCTGCACTCGGGCGTTGCCTTCTCCGTCAAGTACGCGGGCGAGTTCCACATCGAAAAGACGGACGACGACGCGCTCAAGCTCGTCATCGACAACAACAGCGGCACGTACGCTCCACCTCAAGAGGAGCTGCCACAGCTCCAGGCGCTCATGGAGAATAACTTCCCGGGGATTAAGTGCGAGGCGGTGGACCGCGACAACGAGGAGCTGGTGGAGGCACGCAAGGAGATCCTCGCCGCGTGGGAATGAACTAACCACTCCACAGTAGAACGTTGGTCTATGAGCAGGAACACACGCGATTTCTCAATAGACTTTGGCTCCACAACTTGAAAACCCCTGAAAAACCTGTTGGTGACGAACCTATTTTCAAGCTGATGTTGAACATGTTATGTTATAAGGCTTCAAGTAGTTAGCGGTATTACTCGTCGTGGGTACGGTTTTACACGAACGTAGGTAAACATTTTCGCAGTTGTTATATTACGAGCACCGTACAGATCAGAATTCTCCATGGGCCAAGCTCCTTCCAACGCCCAGGGCGCGCTCCCCGCCTCGACGCACTCGACGCACACGCTGTTCCCGCTGTCGTCCAGCGAATCCGACCTGCCTGAGAACGCCGTGCTCGACGTGGAGCTCGAGATCGTGTCGGCCAAAGTGCGAAATAAAATACCATCCCGTCATGCGTACTGTCCACTATTAGGTACTGACGAGTTACTGCCCAGGACATCATTGCAGGCGACTACTTGGGCGTCACGGCCCTGATGAAGGGCCAACTGAGCTCCAGCGACGCCTACGCCGTGATCGAAGTGGACGGCCAGAAAGTGGCCTGGACGCACCCCGTCTTCTCCACGCTGGAGCCCGTCTGGAACGAGAAGTTCTTCTTTAGGAACGTGCGGCCCGACTCGCTGTGCAAGCTCTACCTGTTTGACAAGGACGTGAACGCTGATGACGAACTGGGGGAGACCCAGTTCACAGCGGCCAACACGGACGGGGGCGAGTCGACATTTGAGCTGGCCATCTCCCGCAATGGGAGGAATGCTGGCACCATTGTCGTCAAGGTCAAGTCGTTCCCGGTCGAGCTGATGCGCCGTGTCTTGTTCCATGAGTACGGGCCGGTGCGCTACTCTGTGCACTCGAGTGTGACCGCTGGCCTCATGACCATGTCGACGTCGAACGAAGCTCGGATCGAGTCGTTGGCGTACCGCATTCAGCTGCACAACATCCCACAGTTCTTGCCTACGGAGCACGAGTGGAACAAGAACTACCCGACAATTCAGCGGATCTTCTCGCCCGATTATCCGGAGTCACCAGTGTTGCGTCAAGCGATCATGACGCAACACGCTGTGATTTACACGCATGGCCCGAATAACACAAAGTACGGCGCGATTTCGTCTCCCATTGATTTCTTCAAGCTGATTCATGATGGTCGACGACAAGGCAAACCAGTGCTTTTCACGTACGTGATTACGAAGAATGGCTGGTATTTCTCGGAGACGGGTGCTGCCTTCTTTAAGGACATGCTATCGAAGCACATGCTGCACTCGGGCGCTGCATTCTCCGTCTTGTAAGTATTTATCTCGCTGGTGTTTGTATGCATTTTGGTTCGGCTACTCATCATCTTTCAGGTACGCTGGAGAGTTCCGTGTTGACGAATATCTGTTCGGTGAGCCCAAGCTCATTATTGACAATGATAGCGGCACGTATGCGCCGCCGAAGGAAGACCTGCCGCAGCTCAAGGCTCTTATTGAAAATAATTTCCCTGGGATTACAGTCGAAGCTTTGGACCGGGAAGATGAGGACTTGCAGAGAACACGCAAGGAAATTCTGGATTCTTGGGCATGAAATTGCTGTGGTGATCCTGATAGCTGTGAAGCTAGGAAATCGAACCCAGTCACAGATTGAGCGAAGCGTTATTCTAGTGGCAACGTTGTTTGGCATGCACTGCCTAGCGGTACAACAAGCTGAGGTTAGTAGAAAAGCATGAATATTTACTTCAGAAGTACTTTTTTGATAAGTACGGACAAGTGTACTCAAGTACATCCTGAGTATTCATTTTACTGTTTATGTGCAACAAACTAGAAGCACTAAGGAATATGTGTTGGTGACGTGCGAAATTGGAGCAATCCAGCGCACAAGGTGAAAGAGTTGGCAGTAAAGTATAGGTCCGGGGAAACTTCGGCATATCGTGTCCTTCGTGGGCCACACAATGGAAAACTGAGGTCGGGAGTAAGCTGCAAACGCTTTCGAAGAAACAGACGTCTCAGTATATTCTAAGTGGCGATACCGCCGTTGCTTGGGGGAAGCCATGCAAACTTGAAGCTGCAATTCACTTCCCTTGTGGCACGTAACAACTGCTGTCAATTTTGAGACCACACACAAAAATAAAAAACCCTGATCCAAAGGAATAGCATTGGCTGCACCATTTCGTTTTCTCTGTGTGGTACTTAACTTCTTTGGCTAACGACATCAACCATGAGGAACTTATACTCCACCACAAAAGCCGGTTCTGAGCGATGGCGGTGTAACATACTGGTAGTGACGCTTCAGTTCTTAGCAGTAATAGCGACGATGAACTTTGGACGACAACCTTCACGGTGGTAAATTGAGAAAAGCCACTGGATTAGGTGGGGAAGCAACAGTGATACTACTACGAAGTACTACGTAGTACTACTAGTACATACTTGGGAAAATGTCCAAAGAGGTATGAATTCGCATCTTAAATGCCAAACGTGTAGAGCTGTGTCAGTACGTGTGTGCGGCATCCATATGATAACTTAATGCCCGTAGGTGTATGATTTCATACGACAAAGTGACTGGACGTGTGTGTATCAGCGATGGCACCAACTCTTATCGCGTAGTGGTCGTCTCCAAGTCTTATTTGGAATAGTGCTCAGTGTTCTTCTTCAGGTCATATCTAAACGTTCCCTCTAGAGGTGGCGACCGAAGAAGGCATTCCACTGGAGATGATGATCAAGCGGAAGGTGGACTCGAAGGGTGCTGCGGTGAAGGAGGTGATGTGGCGCAAGGTGCGCACGTTCACGCTGTTTAACGGTCGCGTTGGGGGTCCCACCAATTGAGAGGAACTGTGTAGTCGACTGGCAACC